>JBBPMM010000095.1:0-73429 GCA_038090335.1 Solioccasus polychromus | reverse complement strand
AAGGATGTACATATTTTCAAACTCAGATGACATTTTTATATGTGTATCTTTGTTTATATGACCAAACAATGGCAAATATCACATGGTTTCATATAATAACCATATGATAAATCAAAAGTGAAAAAAGTGTTGCAATGGTATGGCTGAATTAAACTGTTTATAACTTCACAACCCTTGAACCAAATCACATGATCCTGGGAGCAAATTTGTAGCCAAGAGTATATACTATCTTTTATACCACCAAAGCTAGATGATATTTTTAAGTGTGTTTGCAGTGTGCTTCGTGCACTGCATCAGGGTTAAACATTGCAACACTTTTTGGAGTCACTGTATGTCCCCAAATTCCACATCCATCACAAGGTAGACCTCTGCAAAAACTTTGTTGATGTCCAGGAGCCCACAAAAAACATTTTGGACAATGATATTTGGGACATTCCATGTACCAATGCCCCCATCATTGGCATTTAAAGCATTGTCCCTGACAATTAAGGAGATCATTGATGTCGATAGGGTGATTGGGCATTCCCAAAGGGGAAGAAGGGGGGGATGGAGGAGGGGGAGTGGGAGGACAAGACATCAACTGGTCAGGGAGGGGTTGCATCCACTTGGGCTGAGGGGTCCATGTGGGCCTTGCAGGTTCAGGTACAGGAAGGGCAGGGGTGTCGTCGTAAGATGAGAGATGTGGTTGGACAGGGACAGAATAAGGAGTAGGACGACGTCGAGGACGACGGCGGGGTCTGTGAGAGGGAGGAGATGGGGTAGTTGATGGTGGGCTAGGGGAGGAGGGTGAAGAGAGGAAGAAGTGGGGTTCTATCCTGTCTGAGGAAACCCCTGATAATGAGTTTCCTTGGTGGGAGTGAGTCCATCTAGGAGAGATTGAAGTGTAGGAATAGTGGAAGAGGGGATGTGGTTCACAAAGAACCAGAAGCCTTCTGAGTGCATGAGATCCAAGAGATGGTCCAGCATTTGCTGGGTGGAGTGGTCAATAGCTCTTGTAAATGTAGAGTTAGGACCGGAGTGGGAACATTGGAAGAGGAGATCAGTAGTGTAGATCTGGTGATATAAGCGCACCATCATCTGCAATGAGGTCGCTTGACTCCAAAGGGGATCGTGTTCCACGCAAAACAGGGGGTGGGGGTCGGTGAGGACGGTGCCAAAAAGGAGACAGCGGTAGGAGACTGGGAGACATTCGGCATAGATGGCTAGGGTAGACATAATGAGAAGGTGACAGATGAATGAGGCATTACGAGGTAAAGAGTGGTTGGTCAGTGTTACGGTTTCACTGAACCCCTATCTTTTCCTTTCCTTTTCCAATGTCTTCCTACTTTTCCCGATCATTGTTCCTATCTTTTCCGTTCCCCGTTTCCTTCCGTTTTGCCTTGAAGCACTGGAGCTTGGGGTTACCTTTTAGAGTTATGAATCCTCCAGAACATTCCAGATAGTTTCCTTTTTCCTCTTGGTCTGTGCGCATCTTCTCTACCTATAAATACCTAGATTTCCTATGCTTGTACTTCAGCTAGTTCTATGCAATTCAAGCCTAGTGACCAGCAAGCCGCTCAGGACGAGCGAGACCATCGTCATCATTCCAGTACTCTCAGCTACCATGCTAGAGAGTTTTCTCACTGTCAGAGGAGTGAGATATCATCTGATCATCTTTGTCGCTACCATACAGGATCTTCCTTACGGCCAAGTCAATACCCTCTATTGGGAGACGACCATCCTCGTTGTAATCATCTTGGGATTACCACGACAGCATATCAACATCTACCATCGCATCTACTTCATCGGTTACTAGCTGAGTTACTAGCCTCAGCGTAACAAAAGAACTAGCTCTACTCACCGTCCTCTACTCAGCGGACGGAACCCTCTTTCCACCATTACTCCACCTCACAGTCCTGCCTACCCTATGCCCTATCAGAAGAAGAAGAAAACCCATAACCCTTACTCCATCCCCTTCGTCGCCACCTCTTCTTCCATTCCCCTCGAATGAACCACATCACTCCCAGAACTGTCTCACGAGGAGACTCCCATTGACATCAAGCAAGACCCACAACAGGAGGTTGATTGGGAGCAGGAGCTTGATGACGAGCAAGATGCTAGACTTGCCCAGCAACTGTCCACAGAAGGATATGACAACGAAACAGTAAGGAGAAGAGTAGAAGCTTCTCAGGAACAGAGACGTGCTTTAGTAGAAGAAGAAGAAGCCCGCAGAACCGCTGAATACCTTAACCGACGAAGAGAAGAAATGGCCAAGACTACTGAACTCAAGGCCAGACTCCCAGACGATTTCTCTGGAGAATCAGACGATGCCGTACGCTGGATGCTAGCTATGAAGGCATACTTCAAAATGAACGGTGACCTTTATGATGATAAGGCCATGATGCTCACCACTCTCAATAAGATGAGCAAAGGACAAGGGAAGGTCTTCTCCAAAGGGTGGTTCTACTGTCTAGAAAGTCCCAATATCCCTGACGACCATCGTACCTTCAACGTCATGGCCGCAGATTTCGCTAAAACCTTCTTCCCATTCGACACCGCCAGTAAAGCTCGCCGAACCATCCATAATCTTACTCAGAACACTAAAGACAAGGATGGCTTTGCCAAGTATGTCACTGACTTTTCCCTGGCCGCCGCTCAGACTGGCCTTGCCGATGAAGAAGCTCTTATCGAATACTTTGGGAGAGGACTAGATGAAAAGATCACCACTAATATCCTCTCTATGGCCACTGTCCCCACTACACTTCAAGGATGGATGGACCAAGCTAGCAAGTTTAATGTGCAGCAGGAACGCATTAAGGATATGCAAAAGGGTTTAGGGTGGAGAAACTTCTCTAACGATAGGAAAGACCCTAACACCATGGAAGTCGACGCTATTCGACTGTCCCCTGTCGAGAAGGCTTGACACATTCATGAAGGAAGGTGTTTCATATGCCATAAGAAAGGTTGCACCACTCGTAACCATCCTCGTGACGATAAAAAGGCAGAAGGATCCACCCCTCCCCGGTCCAATAATCCTTTCCGAAACCAGACTAGGGCCGCAACCATCACTGCCTCGGAGCCTCCTAAAGCGCCAGAACCTCCCCCATCTTCTGAACTCAACGAGTATCTCAAAGTCCTCAAGGGACAAAAGGTAGATCAGAAAGAACTCATACAGGTTCTTCAGGAGTGTTTTGAAGAAGATGAGACCAAGGTCTTGAGGATGTCCACCACTGAGAAGATTCAGGGTTTTTAGAACGAAGGAAAGCTTCAGCGTCTTCTCCTCTGGAACATTCCGCTCCTATCATCTGTACTAGTAAGAAAGAGAAATCTATTCACATTCCCATCTCTCTTTCTCATGGAACAAAAACTGCTGAAATTAACGCTCTCATCGACTCAGGAGCCACCGAAAACTTTATTGACCCTATCACCATCGCTAAATATCAGTTTCCCACTAGACAACTTCCTTCCCCTATCAAAGCATCTAATGCTGATGGATCCACCAATAAAGGAGGGTTTATCCGAAAGGAAACCTTCCTGGCCATTAATATGGCAGGACAGGAGGAAGTTATCTGCTTCCTCGTATTAAACTGCGGAGGAGATCAAGTGATTTTGGGAATTCCATGGTTTACCAAGGTGAATCCATCTATCGATTGGACTAACCGAGTCGTCACTATTCCCGCCTTGTCTGAAAATCATAATGCCAAAGGGGAAGCCCTCGAACAATGATATCTAGTGGAATCGTTGAGGAAGACCACCATCACCACAGAAGCAGCTATTGCCACACCAAAGAAGGAGAAGATCCTACCCCTAGAATATCAAGAGTACTCTTCCGTGTTCGAAGAAAAGACTCACGACCTCCTTCCCCCCTCCTGACCTTTCGATCACGGGATCGATCTCGACAAGTCTTTCGTACCGAAGATTGCAAAAGTTTACCCCCTTAACCCTAAAGAGATGGAAACTTGTAAAGAGTTTGTTGACGAACATCTTCGAATGGGTCGGATTGTCCCATCAAAATCTCCTCAGGTGTCTCCTTTCTTCTTTGTGCCCAAGAAAGACAGTTCTTTGCGACCTTGCCAAGATTACAGATATCTTAACTCTCATACGGTCAAGAACACCTATCCTCTTCCCTTTATTTCGGACCTCCTGGATAAGTTGAAGGATTCTACAATCTTCACTAAATTCGACGTATGATGGGGATATAACAATGTCCTCATCAAACCAGAAGACTGTTGGAAGGCCACCTTCATCACACCGTTCGGACTCTTTGAACCAATGGTAATGTTCTTTGGGTTGTGTAACTCCCCTGCCACGTTCCAAGCCTTCATGAATGACGGTTTCTGCGACCTCATATCTGAAGGATGGGTTGTTATCTACATGGACGACATCCTTATCCACTCCTCGGATCCTCTTCTACATACCGAACGGATGAAACAAGTACTTCAGCGACTAAAAGACCTCCACCTCTCCCTAAAGATCTCCAAATGTTCTTTCAATGTCACTGAAGTCGAATATTTAGGGATGATTGTCAGGCATCATCAAGCATCCATGGATCCAACCAAGTTGAATGCCATTAAGGAATGGCAGCCTCCCAACTCCATTAAAGCTGTTCGGTCTTTTCTAGGGTTTTGCAATTTCTATCGAAAGTTCATCGTGAACTTTTCTTCCATTGCCCAACCTCTTATCAATCTAACTAAGAAATCGACAGCTTGGGAATGGTCCGGGGTGCACGAATCTGCTTTCTGCACTCTTCAACAGATTTTTATGTCTGCACCTGTCCTCCATCTTCTGGACACCACTGCCCCCTTCTTTCTCATGACTGACGCTTCCCTTGTTGCCACTGGAGGTGTTCTTATGCAGAAAGACACTAATGGCGACCTACACCCCTGTGCATATCTTTCCAAAACCCTATCTCCTGCAGAGCGAAATTACAATATCTATGATCAGGAATTGCTTGCGGTAATTCATGCTCTTTACGAATGGCATCACTATCTCCAAGGGACCTCCCTCCCTGTCACCGTATTCACGGATCATAAGAACCTGTCCTATTTCCGGGAACCATGGAAACTTTCCCACCGACAGGCTCGCTGGCTCCTTTTCCTCCAAGACTTCGACCTCCAGTTTGTCCATCAACCAGGTTCCCAAATGGGTCCCACGGATGCCCTCTCTTGAAAAGATCATGTTGACGTTGCCGATGATAATCAAGCTGTTACTCTCCTCCCCAACGACATCTTCCTACGTTCCATTGATCTTGCCCTCATGGATAAAATTGCCCAATCGTCCGCCTCTGACCCTTTGGTCCTCAATGCCATTGCTAAGTCTTTTGAGGATTCCCCGCTCTTCCCCTGCTCCTCCGTCTGTGATTGGACATTTAATGATGGGAACTTATACTTCCATAATCGCCTCTACATTCCGGAACCCCTTCGTTGTGATGTTGTCTCTTCGGTCCATTCCTCCTTTACTGGTGGCCATGGTGGCATCTTTCGCACCCATGCCCTTGTCGCTCGCGACTTTTGGTGGCCCAGCCTCTCCACCTTTGTTCGCCGCTTTGTTTCGGGCTGTGCCATTTGCCAACAGAACAAAGTGAACACTCATCCCACCATTCCCCCCCTTTCTCCTATCCCCTCTTCCACTTCCTGCCCTTTTGAGCAGATCTCCGTCGATCTCATCACGGATCTTCCACCTGTCCAGGGTTTTGACTCTATTATGGTTGTGGTCAACCACAGCCTTATGAAGGGGGTAATTTTCACACCTTGTTCTAAAACTATTAATGCCGAGGGAGTGGCACAACTATTCTTAGAAAAGGTTTTCCCTTGTTTCAGCCTCCACTCATCTGTCATTTCGGATTGGGGCCCTCAATTCGCCTCTGCCTTTGCTCGAGAGCTCTCTTGACTCCTCGGCTACGATCTTCGCCTTTCCACCGCCTATCACCCGCAAACCGATGGAGAAACCGAACGAGCAAACCAATCCCTAGAAACATATCTGAGGATATTTTCTGAGGGTCGCCCAGATAAATGGGTAGACCTATTACCTCTCGCCGAGTTTTCCCATAACTCCAATGTCCATTCCTCCACACAAAAGACCCCGTTCTCTCTTATGTTTGGATATGAACCTAGGGGATACCCATCTATAGGAAAGACATTTATCCCGGCTCTGGAAAAACATCTTACTCTCCTAGAAGAAGCATGGAAGGAAGCCCTAGCGGCTCACGAGAATTCCGCTTGGATCATGAAGGAACGGACCTTCTCCAAGTTTAAACTGTGGAAAGTCGGAGATAAGGTATGGCTGGAAGCACGGAATCTCCGATTCCATCACACATCCAAGAAACTCCTTCCTAGACGAGAAGGACCTTTTGAGATCTCGAAAGTCGTCTCCCCCCTTGCCTACGAACTTCGTCTTCCCCCATCCTGGAAGATCCACAATGTCTTTCATGTGTCACTCTTATCATCCTATCGGGAGACATTGGAGCACGGACCTAATTTCCTAAAGCCACCATCGGAAGAGATAGAAGGAGAAGAAGAATGGGAAGTCGAAGACATCCTCAATCACCGCAGAACACGAGGACGGAGACAATACCTAGTGAAATGGAAAGGATACTCCTCCGCCGAGAACACCTGGGAACCAGAGAACAATCTGGGAAATGCCTCCGAAGTCCTTCAGGAATATAAAACTCGACGACACCTTTAGAACTCCGATAACCCACTTTACACCCCCATTCATCCACCACCTTTGCTCGTCATCATGTCGTCCCTTGCTGTCCACGCTGAACGCCTCCCAGTCTCCTACCGTCGTATCCTCTTTGCCACCGTTCTCACCGACCCTCGCCCCCTCTTTTGTGTAGAGCATGATCCCTTGTGGCCCCAGGCATCTTCGTTACAGATGATGGTGTGCCTGTACCATCAGATTTACACTACTGATCTGCTCTTCCAACGTTCCCGCTCTGGTCCCAACTCTGCGTTCACGAGGGCTATCGACCACTCTACCCAGCAAACACTAGACCATCTCTTGGACCTCATGCATCAAGAGGGTTTTTGGTTCTTTGTGAACCGCATCCTGTCTTCGACCATCCCCATTCTTCAATCCCTCTTGGATGGACTTACTCCTTTAGAGGAAACCCATTATTCGGGATATCCTCTCACCACTACAAATGGGATCGAACCCTGTTTCCTCTTATCCTCTCCTTCTTCCCCGAGTCCTCCCTCGTCCTCTTCCCCTGTTACTCCTCCCTCCGCTCGTCGCCCTTGCCATCGCCCTCGACGTCGTTCTACCCCTTACGTCATACCACCTCAACCTCGTCTCTCGTCTTATGACGATACCCCTGCCCTCCCAGTTCTGGAACCCTCTCAACCCACCTGGACCCCTCAACCCGAGTGGTCTACCCCGGCCGCTACCTATGATAACAATACCCATCTTCCCATTCCTCCATCGACCCCCCCTCGTTCCCCATCCCCAGGAACTTCCACTCACCCTATTGATGTCGATGCCCTCTCTGACACCCCTATCTGATCTGGGCAGTGCTTCAAATGTCAACAATCGGGTCACTGGTATCAAGAATGCCCTCAATATCATTGTCCGAAGTGTTATCTATGGGCCCCTGGTCATTTACAAAGCCATTGTCGAGGTCTCCCTTGTGATGGCTGTGGGGTTAGAGGACATAAAGTTACTTATTGTCCTAATGTTTCTACTAATCCCCCTGAGGCTACTTGGATCATTGAGGAGAACTCCTCGTCAGGCGGTGAGAATAATTCAGCTCAGTGAGCTGATATCTACGAAGGGGGTAATGTTATGGTTTCACTGAACCCCTATCTTTTCCTTTCCTTTTCCAATGTCTTCCTGCTTTTCCTGATGTCTTCCTACTTTTCCCGATCATTGTTCCTATCTTTTCCGTTCCCCGTTTCCTTCCATTTTGCCTTGAAGCACCGGAGCTTGGGGTTACCTTTTAGAGTTACGAATCCTCCAGAACATTCCAGATAGTTTCCTTTTTCCTCTTGGTCTGTGCGCATCTTCTCTACCTATAAATACCTAGATTTCCTATGCTTGTACTTCAGCTAGTTCTACGCAATTCAAGCCTAGTGACCAGCAAGCCGCTCAGGACGAGCGAGACCATTGTCATCATTCCAGTACTCTCAGCTACCACGCTAGAGAGTTTTCTCACTGTCAGAGGAGTGAGATATCATCTGATCATCTTTGTCGCTACCGTACAGGATCTTTCTTACGGCCGAGTCAATACCCTCTATTGGGAGACGACTGTCCTCGTTGTAATCATCTTGGGATTACCACGACAGCGTATCAACATCTACCATCGCATCTACTTCATCGGTTACTAGCTGAGTTACTAGCCTCAGCATAACAGTTGGAGTCTCAAAGATGTCAACGAGTTTTATATTCTTCGAGTACCTTGGAGGCATTTCCCAGATTGGATTCTGGTTCCCAGGTATTTTCAGCAGAAGAATACCCTTTCCACTTTACAAGATATTGCCTCTGTCCTTGCATTCCTCAGTGATTAAGGATATCTTCGACTTCCCACTCTTCTTCTCCTTCTATCTCTTCTGATGGGGGTTTTAAGAAATTTGGTCCATGTTCCAGAGTCTCCCGGTAGGAAGATAAGAGTGAAGCATGGAAGACGTTGTGGATCTTCCAAGATGGAGGTAGGTGAAGCTCATAGGCTAGAGGAGAAACAACCTTAGAGATTTCAAAGGGTCCCTCTTGTCTAGGGAGGTGTTTCTTGGAGGTGTGACAGAATCGAAGGTTTCGAGCTTCTAGCCAGACCTTATCTCCGACTTTCCATGGTTTGAATTTCGAAAAGGTCCGTTCCTTCATGATCCAAGTGGAATTCTCATGAGCCACGAGGGCTTCTTTTTGTGCTTCTTTGAGAAGGGTAAGGCATTTTTCCAGAGCAGGGATAAACGTCTTCCCAAGAGGGGGGTATCCCCTAGGTTCATATCCAAACATGAGAGAGAATAGAGTCTTTTGTGTGGAAGAATGAATGTTGGAGTTGTGGGAGAATTCAGCAAGAGGTAACAAGTCTACCCATTTGTCCGGGTGACCTTCGGAGAATATCCTTAGATAAGTTTCCAAGGACTGATTGGTTCATTTAGTTTCTCCATCAGTCTGAGGATGATACACAGTGGAGAGTTGCAAATCATACCCAAGGAGACAAGATAATTCTCACACAAAGGCTGATGCAAATTGTGGTCCTCTATCCGATATAATGGAGTCATGGAGTCTGAATCGAGGAAAGACTTTCTCCAAAAAGAGTTGGGTGATGCCCTCAGCATCAATGTTTTTAGAGCAAGGAGTGAAAATTACCCCCTTCATAAGGCTGTGGTCAACCACGACCAAAATAGAGTCAAAACCTCATGCTGAGGGTAGGTCCATGATAAGATCGATGGAGATTTGTGCAAAGGGGCATGAAGCAGTGGAGGGGATTGGTGACAAAGGAGGAACGGTGGGGTGAGTGTTGACCTTGTTCTGTTGGCAGGTGGCACAGCCAGTAACAAAACGTTGGATGAAGGTGGAGAGACCAGGCCACCAAAAGTCACGAGCAATGAGGGCGTGAGTATGGAAGATGCCACCATGGCCCCCAACGAAGGAGGAGTGGATGGAGGAGACGATATCATGATGAAGAGAGTCAGGAATGTATAAGCGATTCTGGAAATAAAGTTTCCCATCGTCGAATGTCCAGTCCCAAATAGAGGAGCGAGGGAAGAGAGGAGAATCCTCGAAAGACTTAGCGATGGCATCAAGGACCAAAGGATCAGAAGCAGATGATTGGGCAATCTTGTCTGCAAGGGCAAGATCAATAGAGCAGAGAAAGATGTCATCAGGTAGGAGGGTTACAGCTTGATTGTCATCGGCCATGTCGACATGGTCCCATCAGGAGAGTGCATCAGCAGGTCCCATCTGGGAGCCAGGTTGATGAATGAACTGAAGATCGAAGTCCTGAAGGAACAGGAGCCAATGAGCTTGGCAACGGGAAAGTTTGCGAGGTTCCCAGAAATAGGAGAGGCTCTTATGATCAGTAAGAACAGTGACAGGAAGAGAGGTTCCTTGGAGATAATGACACCATTCATAAAGGGCATGAATAAGGGCCAGCAGTTCCTGATCATAGATGTCATAGTTTCATTCAGCGGGAGATAATGTTTTTGATAGGTAAGCACAGGGGTGAAGATCTCCATTGGCATCCTTTTGCATAAGGACTCCTCCCATGGCCACAAGGGAGGCATCGGTCATGAGGAAGAAGGGTTGGTAGTATCGGGAAGACAGAGGACAGGAGTAGACATGAAGATCTGTTGAAGGGTTCAGAAAGCATGTTCATGATCTGTAGACCAATTCCAAATGGTCGCTTTCTTGGTGAGGTCGATTAGAGGTTGGGCAATGGTAGAGAAATTTGCGATGAACTTCCTATAGAAGTTACAGAATCTGAGGAAAGATCTACATAACTGCCTTAACCGATGTAGGAGGTTGCCATTCTTGAATTGCCTTCAATTTAGTAGGATCCATAGATGCTTGATGATGACCAATGACCATCCCCAAGTACTCAACTTTGGTGACATCAAAAGAGCATTTAGAAATCTTTAGGCAGAGATGAAGGTCTTTGAGATGTTGAAGGACACGTTTCATCTGTTCAGTATGTTGAGTGGGATCAGAGGAATGAAGAAGAATGTTGTCCATATAGACCACTACCCATCCTTCCGAGATAAGGTCCTGGAACCTGTCATTCATGAAGGCTTGAAATGTGGCAAGGGAATTGCATAACCCGAAGAACATAACCATAGGCTCGAAGAGTCCAAATGGTGTGATAAAGGCGGCTTTCCACCGATCTTCGGGTTTAATGAGGATGCTGTTATATCCCCATCACACATTGAATTTGGTGAAGATTGTTGAGTCCTTCAGTTTATCCAAAAGATCAGAAATGAGGGGTAGGGGGTAAGCATTCTTGACTGTATGGGAATTGAGGTACTGGTAATCCTGACAGGGTTGTAAAGAGCCATCCTTCTTTGGTACAAAGAAGAAAGGGGAAGCCTGAGGGGATTTTGAAGGTACAATCTGTCCTGTCCGAAGATGTTCATCATTGAACTCTTTGCATGTCTCCATCTCTTTGGGGTTTAGGGGATAAACCTTGGCTATTTTGGGGACAAAGGAATTGTCAAGATCGATTCCGTGGTTGAAGGATCAAGAGGGGGGAAGAAGGTTGTGGGTCTTTTCTTTGAATACCAAAGCGTACTCATGATATTCCGGTGGCAGAATCTTTCCTTTTTTTGGTACAGCAATGGCTGCTTCTGTGGAAATGGTGGTTTTTCATAATGATTCCACCAGATATCTTTGTTCCAAGGCTTCTCCTTCAGCGTTATGGTTTTCTGAAAGGGCAGGTATGGTGATGATTCAATTTGTCCAATCAATCCATGGATTTACTTTCGTAAACCAAGGGATTCCTAGAATAATTCGGTCTCCTCCACAATTTAGTATGAGGAAACAAATGACTTCCTCTCGTCCCTCCATGTTTACAGCAAGGAAGGCTTCTTTTCGGACAAACCCTCCTTTGTTGGCAGATCCATCAGCATTAGAGGCCTTTATAGGAGAGGGAAGTCGTTGAGTAGGAAACTGATATTTGGCAATAGTGATGGGGTCGATGAAGTTTTCTGTAGCTCCGGAGTCTAAGAGAGCCTTGATTTCAGTGGTTTTCATTCCGTGGGAAAGAGAGATGGGAACACAAATTGATTTCTCTTTCTTACTGGTACAAATGATAGGAGCGGAACATTCGGGAGGAAAAGATGCTGATACTTTCCTCTGTTCTAAAAACCCTGAATTCTTTCATCAGTGGACATCCTAGAGACCTTCTGCCCATCTTCTTCAAAACATTCTTGGAGCACTTGTATGAGCTCCTTCTGATCGACCTTTCATCCTTCAAGGACTTTCAGGTATTTGTCTAGATTGGAAGATGGGGAAGGCTCTGGCACCTTAGGAGGGTCTGGGGTGATAATTGTGGCAGCTCTAGTCTGGTTTTGGAAGGAATTATTAGACCATGTGGGGGTAGACCCTTCTGTCTTCTTATCGTCATGAGGATGGTTACATGTGGTGCAACCCTTCTTATGGCAGATGAAACATTGTCCCTCTTGAATGTGTCAAGCCTTCTCGATGGGGGAGAGTCAAATAGTGTCGACTTCCATGGTGTTTGGATCCTTCTTATCACTAGAGAAATTTCACCACCCTAAACCTTTTTGCATATCCTTGATGCATTCCTGCTGCACATTGAACTTGCTAGCCTGATCCATCCATCCTTGAAGCATGGTGGGGACGGTGGCCATGGAGAGGATATTGGTAGCGATCTTTTTGTCCAATCCTCGTCCAAAATACTCAATAAGGGCTTCTTCTTCAGAGAGTCCAGTCTGAGTGGTGGCAAGGGAGAAGTCGGCGACATATTTGGCGAAGCTGTCCTTATCCTTGGTATTCTGCATAAGGTTATGGATGGTTTGGCAAGCTTTGCTAGTGGTATCAAAAGGGAAAAAGGTTTTGGCAAAATCAGCAGCCATAACATTGAAGGTGTGGTGGTCGTCAGGAATATTGGGACTTTCCAGATGATAGAACCAGCCTTCAGAGAAAACCTTCCCTCATCCCTTGCTCATCTTATTGAGAGTGGTGAGCATCATCACCTTATCGTCGTAAAGGTCACTGTTCATCTTGAAGTACACTTTCATGGCTAGCATCCAGCATACAGCATCCTCTGATTCTCCAGAGAAGTCGTCTGGGAGTCCAGCCTTGAGCTCCGTAGCTTTGGCCATCTCTTCTCTTCGTCATTTAAGGTATTCGGTTACCCTTTGAGCTTCTTCTTCAGCTAGTATATGTCTCTGTTCCTGAGAAGCTTCTACTCTTCTCTTAACTGTTTCGTCGTCATGTCCTTCTGCAGACAATCTCTTGGCAAGGTTAGTGTCTTGTTCGTCGTCAAGCTCCTGCTCCCAATCAACTTCTTGTTGTGGGTCTTGCTTGACATCAATAGGAGTTTCTTCGTGAGACAGGTCTGGGAGCAACATACAGTAGTTCACTCAGGTGGAATGAAAGAGGATGTGGTGGTGAAGGGGATGGAGTAAGGGTTAAGGGGTCTCTTCTTCTTCTGGTAGGGCATGGGGTATGTGGGACTACGGGGAGGAGTAATGGTGGTTGAGGGTTCTGTCTGCTAAGTAGAGGATGGTGAGAGGAGCTAGTTCTTTTGTTACACTGAGGCTAGTAACTCAGCTAGTAGCTAACGAGATAGACTCAATGGAATACACTAATACATATCTGTGGTAATCCGAGGATGATGAGAATGAGAACGGTCATCTCCCAATAAAGGGTATCGATGTGAACCTGAGGAATGTTCTGCTGGACGGTAGCGATGAAGATGATAATCTGATAAGTCGTACCATGATGTTCCACGAAGCTCCTAAGAGCTATAGCCTGAAGAACTGGAATGGTGATGATCTCGCTCCTCCTGAGTGGCTTGCTGGTTACTAGGTTTGGATTGCATAGAACTAGCTAAGGTACATGGGTCGAGAAGTCTACCTATTTATAGGTAGAGGGATAGCACACAGACCAGGAGAGAAAAAAGGAAAACTATCTAGAATGTTCCAGAGAATGTTAGCTAAAGAAGGTAACCCTTAGCTCCAGTGCTACAAGGTAAAATGGGGAAAATCAGAGGACGGAAAATATAGGAACATGGAATGGAGAAAATAGGAAACCGACGGAAAGAATAGGAGACAGATAGGAGTGAAGGTAAAGTAAAACTGTAACATAAGGAGGTGACCCACTCCCTATCCCCTAAGGCAATCCTCCCCAGACACATCTTCACTTTTCTCATATGAGAAAACTCTCTTTATTCCATCACCTCCTGCTTTGCCACCTTCACAATCCCCTTCTCTGCTACTGGAGAACCTTTCCCATTCCCTTAATGACAACAGGTTTTCTTCTGGAGATGGCACCTCTTTGTCTTTCAGAACTCCAGACCATCCCATTGATGTGGATAATTTACCAACTCAGGCTGTTCACTCCAGCCAATGTTTCAAATGCCAAGAGTGGGGACATTGGTACATGGAATGTATCAAATTTCACTGTCCCAAATGTTTCATCTGGGTGCCTGGTCATCACAAATGAAATTGTTGAGGGTTACCTTGTGAGTTGTGTGGACAACTTGGACATTCTGTAAGGGGCTGCCAAGTTAATAACCCCTCAATGGACTTTAGTTTGAGTAGGAACTCAAATGCTTAAGATGGGGGTAATGTTATGGTTTTATCCCTGGAACTTTATTTCCTTATCTTCCTTTTCATTTCTTTCAATTTTTGATCATACCTTTTGTTCACAGCACTGGAGCTGTGCACCCCCTTTTATAGTATACATTTTCCAAAACATTCTAGATAATTTCCTTTCTCTTCTTGGTCTGTGCACCAGCCCTTACCCTATAAATAGCCACTCTGTATGCATGTATTCCCTAGCTAGTTCTACACAATCCAAGCCTAGTAACCAGCAAGCCACCTCTGTGCAAGTCCTGTCATTCCCTTCTATCAAGTCTTTGTCATAGTCACAACTCTAGTCCAGCATGACTTCACCATACAAATAGACTTCCTGCAGAGAGGAACACTTGTCCTCATTGTCATCCTTGTCACCATCTGGCCAGGACAGCATCATCAATCAGGATATCAATTCTATTATCATCAGATCTAGCTGAGTTACTATTCTCAGCATAACATTCACTATCAAGATTGATGGTAGAATGGATGGGGATCTCTACCTTTAAATTTTGAAGGATGAGCTACAACAAACCCTAAAGCATTATGAGCTCAATCATCTTTCAGCAAGACAATGACCCAAGCATACTTGTAGAAAGGTGAAGGAATGGCTAGAGGAACAGGATTTTCACACTATGGTTTGGCTTGCATAGTCTTCTGACCTCAACCCTATTGAGCATCTCTGAAGATGGCTAAAAAGGAGGCTTGCAAAGCATGAACACCCTCCTAAGGGAATTTTGGAGTTGTGGGACAGAGTTCAGGTGGAGTGGGAGAGGATACCAGTGGAGGAGTGCTAGAAACTAATTGAAAGCATGCCTAGAAGGGTTCAGGCAGTGCTTAAGGCAAAAGGAGGCTATACCAAGTACTAATACCCTATCTGATTCAAAAGCTCAAAAACCCTTTTAATGACATTACTGATTTGAAATGATGATATCTCCACAGTGTGTGAACCAAATCACATGACTCAGGGGACAATTTTGTAGCCAAGAGTGAGTACTGTTTATAACTCCACCAAAGCTAAGTGAAATTCCCACAGTGTTTGGCAGTGTGCTTTGTGCACTGCAGTTAGGGTTAATATTGAAAGGGTTTTTGAGCCCACTGTATGTACCATAACCCTTGACTTTCTGACATCAGGCACATAGGCATGTGGAACTATGAAAAAAGAAACACTTGCAAGATTTGACCTGGAAGACTTATAATTGTGATAAGAGATCCATCCAGATCAGGAAAAATATAAATATAAACAAATATAAATGTCGAATAGTGCTTTACCATAGGCTTCTTCTGACGCTCTCCCAAACTCGTACTCGCCATGGCCGAAGGAACTAACTACGACTATCTTTTTAAGGTATATCCCCGTTTCCTTGTCCAGAGTCCTCTCTGACGCCGTTCTCAGGTTGTCCTAATTGGCGACTCTGGAGTAGGCAAATCGTAAGTCCTCTCACTGAAAAACAGTTCCTGTGCACCCTTCGACTCCTGTTCCTTACAGGAATTGTACGCGTTTGTTTCGAGCTAGTCCCACCCGGCAGACATCTTGACGATCTTGACAGTACTTTCGCGGTTCACCCGGAACGAATTCAACTTGGATTCGAAATCGACAATCGGCGTCGAGTTTGCGACCCGCTCCATTACCGTCGACGGCAAAATTGTAAAGGCCCAGATCTGGGATACTGCAGGACAAGAACGCTATCGGGCAATCACCTCTGCGTCAGTCTTTATTGCGCCCTTTACCTACCTATGCTGACCGATTCGCAGGTACTATCGTGGTGCGGTCGGTGCGCTGTTGGTTTACGATATCTCGAAGCATGCCACGTACGTCAACGTAACACGGTGGTTGAAGGAACTCCGGGACCATGCCGACTCGAACATTGCGATCATGCTCG
Source organism: Solioccasus polychromus (assembly GCA_038090335.1). Classification (NCBI taxonomy): domain Eukaryota; kingdom Fungi; phylum Basidiomycota; class Agaricomycetes; order Boletales; family Boletaceae; genus Solioccasus; species Solioccasus polychromus. The sequence goes on along the minus strand of JBBPMM010000095.1, from coordinate 57,312 downwards.
TTGGTAACAAGAGTGATCTCAAGCACTTGAGGGCTGTCCCTACAGAAGAGGCAATTAGCTTCGCAAGTCAGTCTTGCGAATAATTCAACGGATAAGTTGACAATGTGTGATTACAGGTGAAAACGAGTTGTCTTTCATCGAAACTTCGGCGCTGGACGCCTCGAACGTTGAGTCAGCTTTCCAAACTATCCTTACTGGTCTGTCTGCCACTGGTCTGTTAACAAGGGGAATGTTGACGCATGTGACAGACATTTATCGGATCATGTCGAGCAAGTCGCTCGAGCAATCGGCAGACGCAATCAAGGCGCCGACGAGCGACACGATCCCAGTTGCCATTGATTCGTCTACCCCAGCTAAGGCTGGTCCGTGCTGCTAAGCGAGATTCCAGCCGGAACTGTAATAACGATGGGGATGTCAATATGGTTCTTAGTTGTGTATAGGTACTGTTGTTCCTGCTAATAGTACAAATAATCTCATTTGAGGACAAAAAGGTTTACCGTGGTTGAAAACATGCCTAATTTCCTTAGTTTTCGCTTATATAAGTGACCTCTATCCTACTCATCGATCACCCGTAGCTCCCCAATGTCTCTGGTCGCCACCTCTATTCTTCACCGCACACCATGGACGCCACCCGTTGCCGTTCGCGGTGAAGGTATATACGTCGATCTTGCAGACGGTCGCCGTGTGATCGATGGGGTCGGAGGAGCAGCCGTCTCGTGTCTCGGTACCAACCATCCGAAGGTTATCGCCGCCATCAAAGAGCAACTTGACACCTTGACTTGTTCGTCCGTATTCGTTGATACTCGCAATATGACTAACATACATGATCAATAGATGTGTACAACATGCAGCTGTCCAGCAAGCCCGCAGAAGAGCTTGCCAAGTTTCTTGTTGAATCGAGTAATGGGGCATTTGAACTTGTAGTATTCACATCTGGTGGCAAGTATGACTCGAAAACGAGCAAAAACGTACTGTCCAACACTTGATAATAGGTTCTGAGGCTATGGAAGCTGTAATAAAGCTTTCAAGACAAGTTGGTGACATTCCCGGCTAAGCTTGCCCTCTTTGACGTAACTTGCCAACAGTATTTCGTCGAAATCGGACAACCGAGCAGAAGAAACTTCATCGCTCGTAAACTTTCGTTTCACGGCAACACACTGAGCACTTTATCACTTGCGCATCACCCCGGCCGACGTGCACCCTACGAAGATATTCTCGATAACGAGCACTTCCATCATGTTTCTCCAGCATATGCACGACGCTTTCAAAAGCCAGACGAAACAGAGGAGCAGTACGTCGAGCGCCTTAGACAGGAGCTAGAAGATAAATTTATCGAGCTCGGTCCTGAGACTGTAATTGGATGTGCGTTTATTCGGCTCCTATGGACTGCAGAACTAAAATTGATTCGGAAATTAGTCGTCGCAGAGACTGTAGTTGGTGCGACCACTGGTGTTCTAGGTGCTCCAAGGGGATACTTTACTGCAATGAAGTCCGTTTGTGAAAAATATGGCGCATTGTTTATCTTGGATGAGGTCATGTCTGGGATGGGCAGTAAGCCAATTTTGTATGCCCATGTGAATGACGCGGTGATCTATGTTTTAGGGATGGGTTCTTTACACGCATGGGAGACTGTCGGTGACGGGGCAGCCCCTGACTTGCAGGCTGTTGCTAAAGGTCTTGGCGGAGGGTATGTAAATACGATCTTGATGTATGTTTCCTGACGGATAGTCAAACAGGTATGCACCTATTGGAGCAGCACTATTATCCCCTAAAGTTGCGAGAGGTATACGAAACGGATCAGGTCTTATCAAACACGGACACACCTATCAGGTAGTATACAGTCTATTGAGCGTGAAGGAAACCTTACGATTACCAAAGGCTCACCCATTGGCATGTGTAGCGTCCTTGGCCGTTCAGAGGGTCATTCAAGAAGAGGATCTGCTCCCAAAGGTCGTACAAAATGGCGAGTTGATAAATAAACTTCTTCGACAGGGGCTTTTGGCGGAAGGAGCAATAGCCAGGCCTTTCACATTCGACATTCGAGGTCGTGGCGCATTCTGGGGCATCGAGTTTGATTTCCCTAGCAATGAAGCAAAAAAGTTCGATTTCAAGGGAGATACATTCGCTATGCTTGTACAAGCACGCTGTCTGGAGAACGGCCTCATTGCAATGGGAATGAACGGTGGAGCCAGCCCCGATGGCTCCAGAGGCGACCTTCTTATGTTAAGCCCCGCGTATAATGCGACAGTAGAGGAAATTGTGAATATCGTGGACATTTTTGTCAAGAGCGTGGATGAGATTTTGAAGGAGTCACTGGTTTAACTAGAGTTCGAATACTTCCTTTCGTATAGAGGGAGGCTGGGACCGCACCTTTCTACTGTTAGGGCATTTCGCACGCCTTCACCTACGTTGTGACTGAATGCTAGACTTGAGTTAGGACGCTCACTCAGAACCCTTTTGTTTCTTTCTCCTTAGCCGCGACCTTACGTTAGACATTTCTTCAACTCTCTGAATCGATGGCTGGGGGTATGCTCTAAATGGACTTCCAACCTACTCATCAACAGGCGGACTCAAGCTCCAGTACCTTCCAGCCACCCCAATCAGAATCAGTCCAATTACCATCTACTTCCACCTCAACCACCATCTCAGAATCAAGGTCACTACGTTTTAGTGCTAGAGTCAAGGCTGCTAGGCAGAAGGAGAAAGAACGTGAACAAGCAAAGGACAACGACAACGACGCGGTGGAGCAGTCAAACGGACCCTCAGAAAACACTCGTCCATTCAAGTCTACGACTTCAAAGAACAAACGATCCCGTGAAGTTTCTTCGGGAAAGGGAAAGGCAAAGGAGTCTCCTGACGATTCTACTCGAGCTTCTAAAAGGTGTGTCATCCTGTGAACCTTCCAACTCCATTGCGTCTGACGCTCGCCTTCTGCCGTGGTTCCAGGGCAAGGAGAGCCACTTTCCCATCAGCCTCAACTTCATCTCTCACCATCAACGAACCAACCAAGGACCGGAAAGGAAAGAAACGTGCCGCACCCGAAGCTGATTCCGAAGAAGAGGGGGGCAATTCAGCCGCATTGTCATCTTCCAAACGTACCAGAACCACTACCTATTCATTAAGATCCAGAGCGGGCCCTTCAACCTCGATCTCCGTACCAATGCCGAAAAAGTCTCGGTAAGTGTAACGTCTCTCCTACAGGCTCCGAGTGGTTAAGTCTATTCCCCCAGACCATCTCCGACCAAGGGCAAAGTGGCTGCTAAGGTGAAGACTACCCCGATTGCTAGTACCTCTCGAGCTCATGGGGAAGACGCCAACATGACTGACGCGGAGATGCTTAAGTGTGAAGAACCCTCCCAAGAAGATCGGAGGGATAGTTATGTGGATGACGATGACGATGATGCAGATGATCGTGATAATGAACCTCCACCCGTCGGGGGTGACGTTGACGATGCTGGAGACGAGGAGGATCGGTCTCCAACAGAAGGTTCCCGAAGTTTTGGTGGCCTTGATGAAGCTGCTGCGATGGCCATGTTCGGCGACTATCGGCACCTCGGGTCATACATGGTATCACTTTCAGGGCGCCTCAAAACCATGCTGAACAATATCAAGTCCACTGCGAGTCCGACTACTCGCCTTGTGACTCTACAAGAGTTGAGCGAGTTGTTATCTATTTCTACCGAGGACACCCTGGCTGGTTCGTTCCAGGTCGAGGAGTTTGTGCGTGAGCTCGTTAAGATTCTGGGAGGACGAGGCGTGAATGAAGAAGAAGAAGGAGGTGACGATGAAGATCATGATCCTGATGCCGCCCTCGCTGCAGCCTTGTCAATCAGCGCTGGGGGGAATTATCAAGGGGATGACAACCTCGAGGCTCAAATGCTTGCATGTAGATGTCTCGCCAACCTCATGGAGGCTCTTCCCGGAGTGGCTCACACCGTAGTTTATCACGGCGCTATCCCTGTTCTCTGCAGCAAACTGATAGAGATATCATATATCGATCTCGCTGAACAAACCCTTAGTGTAAGTTGGGTTTTGTCTTTGTATTTCAATCTTTCTTACGGTATTCCAGACCTTGGAGAAGATTTCGGAGGAGTTCCCAAGCTCCATCGTTCGTGAAAATGGGCTAGCGGCTCTGCTGAATTACCTTGATTTTTTTTCCATCGCCGTTCAAAGAACTGCACTGCAGGCCGCTTCAAACTGTTGCAGGAATATTTCGTCTGATCACTTTCCTATGGTTCTTGGCGTCTGGTCGATAATCCGCAACTGTTTGGGATACTCCGACCAAAGGCTAGTTGAGTTTGCTTGTCTTTGTGTTATCCGAATCATCGATTCCTACCACCGTGCATCCACGGAGAACCTCGAAAGTCTTTTGGACGAGACAGCGATTCGTGCCATAAACCTTCTTCTTATGCCCTCGGGGGGATCGCCCTTGATTGCAGCGAACACATATACATTGCTTTTGAGGGCGCTGGCTACCGCAGCTCGCGCTAGTCCACGTGTCACCATTGCTCTGTTGCAAGCAGACATCGTGGACACCCTTTATCAGATCCTTACAGGCGTGCTACCTTCTTCATCTGTTAAGATGCTAGAAGGCGGACAGGGCTTTGGGGGAGACATCACACACATGACAGTAATGGAGAACTTGGCCCACCGTTCCAAAGATCAAGTGGAAGAGGCACTCAGCCTGATATCCGAGTTGATGCCGCCGCTACCGAAAGGTATACAACACCCCTCTCTTTGTATCAGGAGGTGCTCACGTTCATTTAGATGGCGTTTTTGATCACAAGGGATATACAGACAAGGCTTTAAACCGGATGATCAAAGCGAAGGCTAAAGCCGATCGCGCGGCTGCCCGCCAGGCTGCAGCCGCTCCCTCAGCCTCTCACCCGTTTACCGAAGCTGAGGTGCCACAGTACTATACTGTGCACCACGATTCTACCCAAGAATCAGATGCTCAAGCGCAAGACACGGACGAAGCAATGCCTCCTGTTTCTGGTCCCGAGCCGCCCTCCGACCGAACAGAATTGTTACGTTCCAAGCTGGAGGTTGTTGGGCGTTTCATGTACCTGATGGTTCCCATTCTCATTGACGTGTATGCCGCGAGCGTGATCACCCCAATCCGTGTCAAGACGCTCACTGGTCTTTTAAAAGCTGTGGGCTTTTTAGAAGGTGTCGAACTGAGAACCGCTTTACACGTCAGTATTTACATTTCTCTGGAGTGCTTACTGCTCATCATCTCTCCAGATGGTCCCAGTTCCTAGCTTTGCATCCTCCATCCTGTCATCAAAAGATCATCCGTCACTGATCATCGGAGCACTACAACTGGTTGACCTTCTCTTGCAAAAACTTCCTTCCGAATATAGGCCAGCTTTACGAAGGGAGGGTGTTTTCCATGAAATAGAAAATTTTGCCACCAGAGGACTCTCGACATCAAAGCCAAAGGATCAGGATGCCACGGACCTATCTACCGCGGGAGATGTAGCCATATATGCTTCATCTGCAATATCAGGACACAAAAAACATCACATATTCTCCCTGGAACCTGAAGATGCGATCACACTGCGTGCTCGTGTCATGCGGTTCAAGTATTCACTTGGCCAAGACGATAGCAGCGGCAATGGTGATCACTCATTTAACGATCTTCGGCGCCTAGTCAAGTTACTTTCTGCGCCAGACTTATCCGATCAGGCTATGGTTTCCATCTTGACAGAGTTTGCGGAACACTTTACTTCAGAGAGTTCGGTTTCTAGTTTTGAATTGCTGCGGAGTGGGACTGTCGAAGGACTTCTTTGTTTTTCCACAGATAAAGGATCAGGTTAGTTGAGTTTCGAGTTTCCGTGATGCTCATACTGAAAATATGTAGTGCCAATCAAACGCCGCAAAGACGTGTTATATGAGACCTTCACCCGACCATCCAAACTTGGTAACCAATCCCCCCTCGTTGTACTGGTCAAGAAGCTGCAAGAAAGTCTGACGAGAATGGAAAATTTTGAAGTGATCACTGTCGCGCAAGGCAACGACGGTAATTTACTTCGTTAAATTCATGGGTGATCACTTATATAGCTTTTTCCAGACTCGAAGCGAAGTTCTCCGTCTTTACTCGCTCGCCAGTTACGGCTTCGCTTGGTTGCCGACGATGACTCCGACGTTCCACGAAATCTGCAGAATATGGTTGTATCAATTCACGCAATTGCAACTTTCCAAGCCCTTAACGACTACCTTCGCCCTCGGGTTGCCGGATTAATGTCTAGTGGACGATTGTCTAATATGCTTGCAGCATTGGCTGCGTCTGGCTTCGGTCCAGGGACTACCTCCCGGACCTTACCTGATGATGAAACAAGTCAAGTAGTGATAGCACCTCCTTCGTCATCAACAGATGCACCTCCATCGACCAACGAAGTTAGTCGGAGACGCAGTCAACGACTTAGCGCAAAGAACGGGGGTTCAGGTTCATCTGGCGCAGTTTTTGACGATGTTGCAACGACCAGCGCGATTTCAACTTTCGATAGCGTGGCAAGGAGGGAAGAACCTTTGGTTCAAGAGAGTGGACTTGCTGCTGAGCTCACGGACGATGAAGTTGACGCGGAGGTAAGATTAGATTTTTCCAGCCACAACTTAATCGAGTCATACATATCCAGGTTTTTGAAGAAGATGAAGATGGGGACCTAACGGTTGACAAGACTATAACATTGTCCGTCACTGAAGGTGTGTACCAAAACCTGTGGTGGCAATCATACTCACTATGCAGTAGACGATGGCAGAATTGAAGCCCAAACACCAGATGGCACTCACTTAGCCACATCAAACTCTTTGAAAGAAGGTCCCCCACATACATCACCGGTTCGGCAGGGAAATGTTCGAAAGTCATCCTACGCTGCGGCCCTGAAGGCAAAGCCTACTGATTGGCATCTTGAATTCTGGATGGATGATCATTTACTCCCACTGGATTTGACGATATACGGCGCAATCCATCAGCATGAAATGAGGAAGAAGGCAGGGGCAGTACCATCGAGCGCTATGTGGCAAGGCGTATACACAGTGAAATTCAAGAAAGTCAGCGGGCCGCCCGGCCAAGATTGTAAGATTTCTCGCCGACATAATGTCTTCTGGAAACTTACTAACCGGTTGTCGCTGAAGCTCGAAACGAAGCAGTCGCAAAGATCCGATCACCAAGCCCCACCCTTTCTTCGCTGCCCGATGACGCACCACATGCTAAGATACTACGTCTTCTTCGGGTTCTTCACAAGCTCAACGCACTCGAGGCCGAACGACCCACGAAGACACTTGAGCGCCAGGCCTTACCAGAGTCTGCGTTCATCAACAATAAGTTGACAGCCAAGCTAACCCGACAACTAGAAGAGCCTATGATTGTTGCGAGGTTTGTTATTCCTTACTACTGATGGTATTTTCTTGATGTATTGCCTAGCTCTTGTTTGCCCGACTGGGCGATCGATCTTCCCCAAAATTTCCCCTTCCTCTTCCCATTTGCTACTCGTTACAACTACTTGCAATCCACATCATTCGGTTATGCACGCCTCATCCTCAAGTGGCAAAGTCAACAGGGCCGAGGACAAGATGCTTCACGGCGCGACGATGGGATCGGTTTCCTTGGCCGACTTCAGCGCCAGAAAGTTCGAATATCTCGGAAACACATTCTCGAATCTGCAGTGAAAGTGTTCGAACTTTATGGTTCATCCTCTTCTATCCTGGAGGTGGAATACTTCGAAGAAGTTGGTACTGGTCTTGGTCCGACCCTGGAGTTTTACTCTCTGGTTTCCAAAGAGTTTGCGCGCAGAGACCTAAAGATTTGGCGTGATGCAGATGCGTGTTCACCTGGAATCTACGTTCATCATCCCACTGGGCTTTATCCTTCGCCCATCAGCCCTGATGACATAGCAAACGATGGCGGACAGTATGTGATAAATTATTCAATGATATATTTGCTAACGCTTCTTTTGCAGGAAACGGACCCATATCCTTCGAGTGATCGGGCAGTACGTAGCCAAAGCGATGCTGGACTCTAGAATCATCGATCTTTCCCTGAACAAAATGTTCATTAAGCTTGTTCTTGAAGAAGAAGTTCCATTGACAATCGATTCACTCAGGGTGCGTCACCTTTGTGGGCCAGATTGATCTCGCTCACTGTGTCTTAGCTGGTTGACAATGATCTAGCAAATTCTCTTGCCAAGCTGCAGAACTATGCATCCGTTAAAGGTCATGCAGAGAAAGTTCGTTGACATTCATGTACGCCAATTGTGTTCTTATCCCCGTTTAGCAGCTTCATCGGAAAGTTGCATTGATGGACATTATCAACGTCGAGGACATGGCGCTCGATTTCACATTGCCAGGCTACGACATTGAACTAAGAGTATGTGATCAATAAACTACCTCCTTACACAGCCTTTCATGAATTTACTTTTATAACCAGCCTGGTGGCCGGGATATTCCCGTGACTTCTGAGAATGCTTTACAATACATCCACGAAGTTTTGGACGCTATTATCGGAACAGGGACTCGGCTGCAGGTTAAAGCCTTTAGAGAAGGGTTCTCTAAAGTGTTTCCGATTTCTGATCTGCAGGCATTTTCTGCGGACGAGTTAGCGATGCTCTTCGGTAACTCTGACGAGGATTGGAGTATTGAAAGTGCGTTCCATGTTGCATTTACCAGCCGTTAGCGTTAACATGGTATCATAGCTCTTAATGAAGCAATAAAGGCAGATCACGGGTTCAACGGAGAAAGTCGTTCAATCCGTAGCTTGATTGAGCTTATGTCTGAATTTGACGTGACCACACGACGTGATTTCTTGCAATTTATCACCGGAAGTCCCAAGCTGCCCATTGGAGGTTAGTTGTCTCGTTGGCACTCTGGCGATAGCTCAACTTCAACAGGATTCCGGGGACTCAATCCGCCGCTCACTGTCGTTCGGAAACCACACGAAGCCCCACTCACTGCGGATGACTATTTGCCAAGCGTCATGACCTGCGTTAACTATCTTAAGCTTCCGGAATACAGTTCAAAAAAAGTGATGAGAGAGAAACTGTGTACAGCGATGAAAGAAGGAGTTGGCAGCTTCCACCTGTCTTAATTATTCATCTTTTCCTACTGCACTAACTTGAATATTGTTCTATTCTGTCTGCGTGAGATTTGAATTAAGAACGATGAGTCATATTGGCTTACGCACAAACTCGAGATGGCTGCGGATCGTGCACACATTTGGCGGAGTGTGCTAGGACACTTAGCTTACTTGAAGGTCAAGTTGAAATATTGCCCACCGAACATGTATGTTCGTCCGGACAGACCACTTGTCGTAAAGTGTATGTTTGATCGCTGGAACAAGCACATTACCTTTGCGTCGGCCAATAATTGTTCTTACGACCTCTTGAGGAATAAGGTATGTTTAACGTCAAGCTACCGATGACTGCCACACATATTAATATTGTGTAGATCGAACAATGCTTCTCTCTCTATGCTACCCCCTACGTGATCTCCTACAAAGATGATGATGGCGAAGTCACAGATATCTCAACGGAATCGGACCTCACGGAGGCCATCCAATATTTCCAGGCGGGCTCAGATGACCCGCCTCTATCTTCTGCAGCATCTATACTCTCCGGAAGAAGCTTTGGAGGCAAGCGACGAATCACCCTACGAGTCAACATAACGGTGGATTACGACGGCCCCAGCTTGAGTGATACGTCGAGTCTGGCAAGCTTGGAAGAGTACAGAGGGAGAAATAAAAGCAATGGGGAACTCGGTTGGACGGAAGTGGGGCCCGCTGGCGAGCTTCCAGAAGACGATCGCTCTCATGCTGCCTCACCCTTCGAACATGTTCTCTCTTTGTCGGCACAAGACAGAGGGGCGGCATGGCTTCGGGATCAAAACGCACGTACCATTAAAGCTATGCTAGGTGCTACACCCGAACCGTCGGAATCTGACTCTCGTTCGATATCCTTATCTTATTCGGAGGACCAGCGTACGCAGGAGAACATAGATGGCGACCTTGCGTTACAGCGAGATCCTCGGGGAAAGTATTACTACTCATACACGGGCGGTTCCTCTTCTACACATGATTCTGGATACGAAGACGGATTCAGCAACAAGGACGAGAACGAGCTATCTGCGAACTCGTCATCAAGGCACGTACGGCCAAACAGTATGCAACTTAGCTGGCTTGCTTCGCAACAGAAAGCCCCCGAAGAGGTAACTCCTGGAGACTTCATGACACCTTCGAGCCCAGAACGAGCTGTCTTCGTCATCCCCTCTGATATTCCCCCAGACGTTCTGCAATTCCTTCCACCGGTCGTGCCCCCTCCTGGCACACTTACAACGTGTTCTGAGTGTGGAGTCTTGCTAGATGCCATCCGCTATGTATGCGCGATGTGTGGGGAGAAGGAACCGGTATCCAGTTCATTCATGCCAAGTGAATCGAACCTTGGAAAGGGCAAGAAAAGATGCTTGGATGGCTTACATTCTTATCCGCCAGCGGCACATCGGTCCTCTTCCTTTCCCTCCTTAGGGATGGACTCGACGATCTGGAGCAGCTCTACACATAGTCGCAATGAGGGCCAGAACAACAAGCCTCTGCCTAGTCTTCCGTCCTCAACGACCACATTATATAACCCTCAGGGATCTGGTTTTTTGTCCGAGTCAGAGCATACGGGCTACGAACTTTGCTCAGGATGTATAGAAGCCGCAGGAATTCATCATGCACTTTGTGCTAGCACCGAAAGGATTGGCAACATCGGCCCAGAACCTACGTCACCCGAGGATGCGATGTCATTATGGATACGTTCTGCCCCTCGACAAAAGGGGAAACTGCGACATGCGTACTTCGAAAAGGTATGGGGGCACCAAGGTTGGGATGATGTCGGTACGTTATCAGACCGTTACATATTTGGCGTTTATGGCAGTGGTACCCGTTTTCAGAACAGGAAGATATGCTGACATGTAAATGTTCGACGTGTAACACCGCAATTACTGGAAAGCGCTACAAGTGTGCGTCTTGCAAGAAATTTAACTTATGCCGTGCTTGTTATAGGTTTTCAAATATTTCCTTCCAGTCTTCATAATCCACTCACCGATTTCTCTTTCAATTCCAGCCAAGTTCATGACATACATCCTGCCCACGCTTTCTTGTTGGTCGTGGAGAAACGCATGAGGTCTAAGAGTAAACCCGGATATCTCCCTACTACTATAGTTCCGGTGCGTGACACCAACGAAGAACAATGTACGCCTTATTTCGTGTCTTCTCGCCTTTATCTGACTGCTATTCCGTAGCCATGAAACATCCAGGCGTCAAGTGTGCGCAGTATGTGCCTACCCTGTACGCTTTTGTATTTGCTGATTCCCGTATCTGTGCAGTTGCCTTCAAGATATTCTAGGCGCTCGGTTCCATTGTGCAATTTGTGACTCTGTTGACATCTGCTCTAACTGCGAATCAGCGGGGCTTCCAGGGAATCTGGATTCGTCCGAAGGAGGGCACCTATCTTCGCACATTATGATAAAGGTCTGCATATGTTATGATTACGGAGACACAACGTCCATCTGATAACCGTCAGATTCCCTACCCACTTGAGACCCAGGAAGTTCAAACTGCTTCACGCCGGGCCATCGATCTCTGGACCGGCCGAGACGCTGCACATGTACTCACTTCTGTTCACTCCAAACCTCCCTCGGTTTATTCTTCTTGCGCACAAACAGTGGTAGGTTCCCGTAGGCGGCTCGTTGCGCAAGATGACCCACCAGAAGACCATCGGATAATTTGTGATGGATGTCACGAGGTCCGTTCGAACCATGTTACCAAAAAATCTTTGGTGAAATGACTCTTTCGACAGACCGTTTTTGGGACAAGGTATCAGTGTGCAACATGCCCCTCGTCGCCCACTGCATTCAGTTTAGTACGTGTATCTTGGGTAATGCGAACGCCTAACTGACTGTGAAGAACAAGTGTGCTTCTTGCGAGGAACGATCATATACGTTCCATGATCCCATGCACGCATTCTTTAAGCTTCCTCGTGCAGTTGACCGTCCACTTCAATCATCCTCAGGGTTCTTGCCCAAGCTGTGTGTCTCTCTCCTCTTACGGATCGCATGATTTGATTGACCTCCTTACAGATATAAAGTCCCAGCTGGGCCCGTAGGCGGTCTTGCACTTCATGCAGACCCGAAAGGTTTGTGAAAGCGAAAAATCCTTTTCACACTTTTCACATCACCTATGCACAGGGTATCTATCATTTCTTGTACATTCCACAGCACTTTGCGACCGCTGTCTAGAACGAATTCAGGGAGCCTGGTTCAGATGCGCATATTGTGCGAAGGATTTGTGTGCAGACTGTGAGGCTGTTGATACACACGATAAGACACATTTGTTTGTGGTGTTCAAGGCTCCTGTAAGACCTACAAGTTCTTTGTGGAGCTTATACTGATGGTCAAGTAGGTTGACATGCCGCAGTTCCGGTGATGTTCAGGTATCTTGCACAGAAAATAATGTACTAACATTTACGACAGACAATTTGCAGATTTGGAGAACCCTGCACCTATTATTCCTTTCCCTGTGTACCGGTAGAAGCAACTAGCTACATATACCACGCTTTTCAATAGTTGGATGGCGGGCTTATTTGCATCAGTACCAGTACAATCTCTTCGGACTGGGTGCATCGGAAACTCAGCTCTTTTTAAATCCTATTCCAGACTGATATTAGTGTGATGCCCAGAATCGAAACGAAGACACTAACCAAGTCTCCTCCTCTCGTAAAATAGGTCCGTTCTACTAGCGCCCAGATTCACGATCTTCGGGCACCCATCACGATCCTTTTCAAGTCTTGTGCACTCTGCGCAGTAATACGCATCAGAAATACCTAAGTACGTTGAACCATTTAGCCACAAATTTACTGAATTCAACGAGTGTGCAGTACCTGGGGAACCGCATATAATACATCTGCCGCCATAGGTCCCAAAGTTGCACTCATCACAAATGCGAACGAGGGTCTCAGGACGAACATAAGAGTCGCAAACTGGGCTGTGATGATGTTAGCAAAAAGGCTGGATAAGTGACTGGAGGAGATACCCCACCATTTACCGTCGCATTTTTCACATAAACGTCCGATGGCTGAGCACAGCGTTCAGTCAAGGATCAAGGTGCCTAATCTAGACATGGATACTCGCCGATTCCAGGTTGTCGCCTGCACATGATAAGATCTACAAGGATTCGTGAGATAATAATGCTACATGGAATGGCACACTACCAACCAGGGTGATGTTTCGACATGGCTGTATGTGGCCAAGAACCAGAGGCGAGCTGAATGACCAAGCAGGTTGTTGATATTTGTAGACACGACACGTGGCTGTGTTGGTGGCCTGGAAGGATGCATGACTGCAGCGGAGGCACCCGCACAAGAACGTATATATCTGCTGATGAAACGAGGGTGTTCCTCCCCACCGCAGTGTCATGATCTCATTCCCAGCATCCAGCTGGCAGTCCTCACTCATCCAGAAGACAACAAATAGGCGTCCTAGAAACGACTCAGACAATACCCATGGCCGCGTTATTTCTAGCATCAACCCTCGTCTGTACCTCTCTGATCTCTACACCGCCCGAGCAGCCGGAAACCTACAGCGCCTTGGTATCACGCATATCGTGTGCGCCATTGAGGCAGACGTGTGGAGGGATTTCGGTGATAACGTGACCGTCCTGCACGTCCCGATTCGCGACGACATCGACGCCAACATTGCTCAATGGTTCGACAAGGTCGTCAGGTTTATTCAAGAGGCGTTCGACTCGGATGAACAACACAAGGTTCTCGTGAGTGGACACCCGTTGTTTGGCGTCATATGTCGAACTAAAGATATGTGAGCAGGTCCACTGTCTGCAGGGCATATCCCGGTCTGCCACCCTCGTTTGCGCCTATCTGGTAGCCACGACACCAATGCGATCCAAAGAAGCCATCGCGCACGTGAAGTCGAAGCGTGGCATAGTTGCGCCAAACATTGGCTTCCGACGACAGCTGATGGACTGGGAACGTCAATTCGAGGATGCTAAGAGAGCAGAAGAACATGAACGAAGGAAAGCGCAAATTATGGGTGGTTTGGGGTACGCGCTGTCAAAGTGGATGGGCAAAGCCAGATCAGGGAGACTATCGCTATCATGATACCTACGGTTACATAATACTGTCAACGAAGCGCTCACTTTTTGGGATTCTAACAACTTCGAACACAACATACACTACAGGTCGGATGGACATTCCTTGAAAAATACGCACGCAACGCAGCCAATATTCTACATAGACGGGATACTCGACGCACAAGAGCGATCAAAGTGCGGTCACCATCGCAGCCAGTCTCTTCAAAATTCTTTTTGCCACAGAACTTATATCACTTCACGCACGGTCTTCCTACTCAAAAATGCACACTAGATACCCTTCCAACTCTCCCCGCAAATCATCTCGCCATCCTTCTGGATCCTCCAACTCGGCGTATTCCGCCCCTCTATCCACGCTTGATCAGAGCATCGCTGTCCCTTCTGGTGCACACTCTTTAGCCCATGAACTTGCCTTTGCGTTGATGCCGGACCCCGCCGGCGGCGCGTCCAGATTGTTGGCCGAAGAATTTGGCATAGAATATGATGAAGGTGCTGAAGGCATCGACGACCCTCACGTTGGACATGGCGAAGGGAACGCTGATATAGATATTGATGGTTCAGCCTTTGATGGCAGCCTGGCGGATGAGCTAGGCGAAGCGGCTCCGGGAGCCAGCCTGGCAGCTGAGCTTGGCAGTGTCGCCGGCGATGAGTCGCACGCTCAAGATGACGGTGGCACTCGCGACCAAAGCGATGTCGACGTCGACGGTGACGAGGAAGACATTGACACGATGCAGCACGCTACGCTCTGTCAGGATGCAATGGAGGTTCTCGCACAGAACCTTGCCTCGACGGATAGGTTCCTTGCTCACTTGCGGGCCATTGATACGACCTTTACCCTTGAGAGCCTCACAACTGACATGATCAGTAACCTCAACGATTCTGTGCGTGATCGCGAGGAGCAAGTGCGCGAACTCATCTCACACGACCGTGATTTGAAACGTATCGCCGCGGAAGTAGGAGGTATGGATGTCTTGGGTGATCTTGATCCCCTTGAGGTATCTCTCTCCGAAGAAGACTCGGAACGACTGTCCGGAGAAGCTTTCAAACTGGGCCCCATCGCAGAGGAGGAGGAGATGGTGGATGGAGAATCGTTGTATGCCCCGTTACTGCCCTCGTCACCCCAAAAACCATTCTTCGACCATGCAAGCACGTCCACTTCCCCACCTCCCATACCACCAAAGCCTTCAAACAAGACATCTCAGCAACCCCAATCATCCATATCCACGCTCAGCGTTGCTCTTCCCTCGATGACCCATTTACGCTCCCACACCGCATCCTTCCTCGCGTCCCTGACGATCATATCTGAGCAATCCCAGGTGAACAGCGCAGCTACCGCTGATGCAGGACGCAAGATTCGCTCTGTGAAGAACCAACTTGCCAAGTGGAAGATAGAAACGGAAGGCGCTGAGAGGAGTCGGTTGAAGATAGAGAAGTGGGAGGCCGAGAGTATTGGGCGGAAGGATGGGCGTGTGGTGGTAAACGAGCATATGAGAGCCTTTGAAAGGGCCATCGTAGAAGCTGGGATGAAGACGCAAGCCATAATGGCGCGATGAAGGGATCCTCCCCGGTTGTGGTGTTGTGTGACGATCTACCCTACATGCTACCCCTCACTTGCAGGTATACCGATGCATTTATTATTTTCGTTTTGTAGACTACCCTAGTAGCTAAATTGTACAGGTATTGATATCCTCTTCTGCCTTTGGACTCGGTTCACAATACCAGTCGACAACAGTAACACCAAGGATGGCCTCGTCGCAGGATGCCATGTCTATGACGGATGCGCTCACGGCGCCGCTCACCTCCATCAGCACGCTTTCCAATACACTCTTTCAGTCCCTGTCCTCTCCGCATCCGCATGCCAAACCAAGTATTGCTCCACCACCTATCTCAGCTTTCCTGGACGTGGAAGCGTCTCTCGCGCGCGCGTTGGCAGAAACGGCTGCTCACCAGAGGCGACAAAAACAGATCGAGGAGCTCATTGCAGAGATAGGTGTGCTCGAAGCAAAATGGCGCTGGGTCGTCGAACGCATCGAGCAAGGGAAAAGGGAACTGGAAGCAGTTGTCAAGGAGGGTGATGAGAGAATCGAGGGGATACGAAAGGCAAAACAAGGTGAGCAGGTACCTTCTATGCTGCCCTGTTTCGATAAGAGTTTATGCTCTACAGCATCGCTACCTTATCCCGAACTACTCGCGTACGCGCAATCGATCAGCGCGTTCACATCTGCCCCGCCAAACATGCCCGACCCAAATGCTCCACTGAATGCAATGCATGGTGCACCTGTCCCTCTATTCTTCCCACCCTTCCCTAATGAAGAGAAGATGAGGAGGGGCAGGTTGAATATAGAAAAGCCCCTTGGAGGTCTCGGAGAGAGTCACAGCGTAAAACGTGAGCACTCGTGTGACTACTTGTTTGAGCTGAGTTGAAGATATATATTTTCTCCAGCGCGACCGCCATCACCGAAGCTAACACAAGTGGCGCGCGACCGCCCCGGTGTGAACCCATACCGACACGAAATACGAACACAAATGCAGACTGTCTTTGACCTCGACTTGGATCTCAACCCAGATTTGTGATGTAGCGATTATGTAAATAACTTGCCACTTGTCGCACTCGTCCATCGCAAATATCCACCGTGTTGTCGTGATTCTACGTCTTGTTTTTATTGCTTCAGTTATCGAATGGCCGGCTATTTCTCCAATCACTCTCAATCTCAGATTCGCTTTAGTTCCCAGCAAGCACAGTCCAATCCGCCACTCGTC
The DNA here is from genome assembly GCA_038090335.1 of Solioccasus polychromus. NCBI lineage: Eukaryota > Fungi > Basidiomycota > Agaricomycetes > Boletales > Boletaceae > Solioccasus > Solioccasus polychromus. The sequence goes on along the minus strand of JBBPMM010000095.1, from coordinate 40,415 downwards.
CAGCAGTCCAATACGGTAGTTACCCATCCAGATCCTTCAAGAGCCCGTCACCCCGCTAGCCGTCACTTTTCCACTTCTTTGGCGAATCGTGATCAAGAGCCTGCACAGAGTAAAACCACTGGCTCGTCCCCTCTGTCAACCACGGTACACCCGTTGCGAAATACGTGCGTTTGGACTCGTAGCCTCCGTGGTTGCTCTTTCCTCTCGTGTTGATGGTAATTACTTCCAGCTGGGTTTTCTGGTTCCGACAGCAACGTGCTCCAGGAAATAAGATCACAAACTACGAGGAGGGGATCAAAAAAGTCGCATCCTTTTCTTCTGTCAGTTCTGTCAATTATCCTGATTTACAACCTCTATATAATTCTTCGACCCAGGTGGAATCCTTTTGGTCGCTGCATACCCACCTTTCTCCACCGTCTTCTCTCATACCCACAACTGATTACCTTTTATTCCATGCCGGCGTGCGCCGCCCCGTTTGGGAGGACCCCCTCAACCGCGCTGGCGGAAAGTGGATTATCCGTTTAAGAAAGGGCGTCGCAGACCGTATATGGGAGGACCTCGTCTGTGGCGTCGTAGGTGATATGTTTGACGAATGCGGAAGGGGTCGCTTCAAAGTGGACGGTGAAGGTGATGTCACCGAGGACGATGATGGCGAGGAGTGGCCAGAAGTTTGTGGGTGCACGATCAGCGTCCGGCAGAGTGAGGATATCGTGTCTGTTTGGAACCGCGTCGATGCGGATACGAGAGTACGTGAAAAGATCAGGTGAGCCACGGCTTCATACAGAAACAGCTGTTCCAAATCTCACCATGGCTCAATGCATAGGGATACTATACGTTGTGTCCTCAATTTGCCTGCCTCTACGATAATGGAGTACAAATCGAACAATGGTATTCTGTTCTTTCTCTTTTCCGATGCCTTTTGCGTGGCTAATTAGTGCACTCTGCGCAGACTCCATACAGGACAAGTCTTCGTTCCGTAACTCCGCGATTGAACGTACTCCTACCATCCCTTGATGATTGACTACCAAACCTGGTCTGAGGTAGCTAGAGTTGAAAATATTGCATGGCAACGATCCACTCTTTTTTTTTTTGCACTCAGAATTCCCGGTCACATCTATGGACATGATTACCAGAAATCAGACAAAAGTTCTTGGCATGTACATCTTTGCATATGGCGGGACTACACCCGCGGTAATGATTACAAGCATTGTCACTCTTCGAGTAGTAGTCTGGGCCATGCATCGAGACGAGAAAGCTTCAAGTCACCTTTGCACGATTCCGTTCATGCATGAGTTCGCAGATCATATAAGGTCTTGCCATAGTAGGCACCCGCGCCGGCACTGGTCAAAGCCAACACGATGGGAACAGGCCCCTTAGTGACACGGGGGAGCGAGGATAACAACAAGAGGGCGGAAGCACCTATTCGACGGCAGCAGGCGTGAATAACGAGTGACAAGAGGACAGTGGTAGCCGAGAGTCTCACCGAGAGCACCCTCAATCCCATTCGGCGCACCCTTTTTTATCTGCTCTGCACTCCAAATGTAGAGTGCACCGACGCTAGACATGATATGGTGAACCGTTGATCGGGAAGTTCACGCAAGAATAGAAACCCACCCAATACCAGCTATGAGAGAAGGGAGGGAACGTGTCCTAAGGTACCCTGTGAAACCGCCAGTGATACACAAGACGCCCACCGAGTAGGCTGGAATGGCAGACTGCGGAACTGGCATGTCAGTTCTGGGGTACAGGAGAGGTCGAATAAGCTTGCCATTGATATACAGTTCAAATAGGCTTACAGATACAGAGGCTTTGAACGTCGTGTGGAGAGCGCAACGCGGTCGAACCCGCCGTGCGCGTGACCATATTTGCATTACATTACCTAGCTTACGTTTTCGCTTTTTGAATACATCTTGATCAAAAAGATACAAACATGCCACTTCCGCAGAAAAACAGAGAATATGCCACTAAAGAATACTGGTGAGCGTGATTATGTTTGCCTCCTAATTCGAATCATTCTTTCCCTATCGTGTCGATCGTGTAGGGATGCGAGATACTCTCAGTTGGTCTCCGTCACATCGACTTGACAGATTTCCTGACTGAGAGCAATAGAGAAGATCCAGATACTTCATTTGACTGGTTCAAGTCCTACGCCGATCTTGCTAGCCATATCTGCCCCTTGATACCTGATAAAACGGCTAGGATATTGATCCTCGGATGCGGAAACTCAAAGTTCTCAGAAGATGTAGGCAAATAAGTACGCATTTGCAAGCTCGCGACGTTGATATATTGCTCCATAGATGTGGGAGGATGGATACAGAAACATTGTCAACATCGACGTTCGTAATCTCATCGCCAACCAAGACTCATCTCCACATATCACAGTATTCGGCGGTTGTCATCGAACAGATGCGAATGCGTCATGCTGAACTGAGATCGGATATGGAGTGTGCGTACTGGTTACCGACGCGCGGTATACATTTACGATTTGCTGCAGGGCACGAGATGGATGTTCGCGCATTGTCGTTCGAAAGTGATTCTTTTGACGTTGCAATCGATAAAGGTAGTGTAACTTTGCAGTGTTTCTTCTGGTTCGGTGTAACATACCGCGCAAAGGAACCATGGACGCGATGTTGACGCCGTCTACCGATGTTTGGGTTTGTGCATTGATATTTTGAGTTCTAGGCTCTAAAAATACGCAGGATCCGCCCGAAGAGATCGTCAAAGACTGTACCGCAGAGGTAACTGAGGTGCTCAGGTGCATTTCGTCTAGATGATGGCACACGTGATCCTCAGCCCTTTCTAGGATTCTTAGACCATCCGGCATCTTCATATATATCACGTTCGGTCAACCCCACTTCCGCCGAAGGTTTCTCACAGGACCCCATTCCTCTGGAACCGAGTTAGAAATAAAAAAGCTTGGAGAGTCTTTTCATTATTACATGTATATCTTGCGTCATTCGGAACATTAGAGAGAATTGCCAAAATATGGAATTGTCGATTTTAGGTTGCTGTAGTTCCGACCGATTGGATCTCAGGAATGCATGGCCGGTATGAACGTCTGAGCTCGCGGATATCAATAACAAGTACCCGAGGACGCCCTCTTCCTATCATGACTGAGTTTCAGACTTAACGAACGGGGCAGGAGATGATATAAACTACCTGGACTTCGTAAGTCCAAGAATTATTGGCTAGCTCACGTATTGGAAGACTCATGAGATTTTCAGACATGTCTTATGTTCGCGCGACATTAGAGAGCAACCTGCGGGGCTGTTAGAACTCCCATGACCGGTGGCTATTGATCTTACCAAGGAGATTAGAATGTATGAGTTGGTGGCATACTGTTCGTCGTGTCAATAATTAAGTAACAGTATGATCTCGCCATGTGCCAGAAATCCGACTGCATTTGCCCAGGAATCCAACATTGCTGTGTATTTACATCAAGGACTTTATATGCATTTGTCTTCGCATATTTATCTGCCTCTTGACGAGCAGTCGCTGGACTAGTTTTAAACCAAACGATGCATGGAAGACAATGGGCGTATAGGCCAAACGGACTCTCAAAGGGCATGAAGTAGGCGAATCTCTATGACAGATGTCGGTAGTCCCGCAGTGAAATAATGCCATGTACCGAGCGTCCATATTTGTGAGCAGTCCTGCCATGATTACTTGCTCAATAAAGCTTGCCAGCTTTCGTGGCAGATTAGTATCTGGAAAAACGAGGGGGGTCGACTTTGATTATGACGAGAAACATTATAAATCTACCTTCGTCAAAATAGGAACTTAACATTTTTATAGAATGCTAGCATGGGGTTGTCTCCATTTCTGAGTCGCGTCTTGTCTAGATCACCGTAAGTCTCCATGAACTCCGCGTGACTAAAAACGCTACTCCTTCTTTCCCCTACAGGCAATCCACTCGCAGACTTGACACCGTCAAGTGGCGAGCGACGGGATGACGAAGAGAAAAAATGAAAGTCAAGTGCTTGGGGTGATGCGTTGGAGGTAAAGGACGAAATGCGCGCGTTCCCCTGGTGAAAAGGGTTGTCGCCAATTCCTACTGGCTGTTCGAGGATGTATTCATACATGTCTCGAAGCTGCTCGAACGCTGTGGGGAATAAAATGTCGAAATAACCTTGACGGACGAAGATCGTTTCACACGGCACCATCGTCCCGCGCACACTTGTCTGCACAACCGGTGCATTCGCACCCGGTACTCCGTCAGGTAGAGACGAGAAGTCTGACAGTAGTAGGCGATGACGGGGAAAGTATGCGCGAAGCAGGCGAAGAAGAGATAACTGTCGAGTTGGTATGTATTCCGGGGGCGATAAATTTGGTGAAAAGGGAAGAGCCGTGTATATCCTTCTCAACGGAGAAGTACGAAGGAACCAAGGTAAGGACGGTTGGTGCTTTATACACTGACGGAGCGAGATGAAAGACGCAATGAGTCGGTCAGTGATCCTTGTGTAATACGGGACGAATTCGCCATTTGCGTCGATGGCGACTAATCCCTGAAATGGCTCCAACGTACGGACATCATATCGCACGAGATCATGAGCGAAATTATCCACGACTTCGGTAGCCAGGATATAACATGGCGCATGTTCTGTCTTGGTCCAGGAAAAGACACTTCGATGCTCGATACTCGCTGTGCGTTGTCCATGACCGGCGCGCCGTAAGCGGGACCTTTGAGCATTCGCGAGCGGAGCACTGATCTCGATGATAGTATAGACTGTACGATCATATACTTCGGGATAGTGTGCACGAAGGTGATCGAGAATGTTTAATGCCAGAGTGCCGTTTCCAGCTCCGAGCTCGTAAATCTTGAAGTCTTCGTAAGGGAAGTATTTCAGGAGATACTCGGACACGAGACACTGGGCAATGGCTTGACCATACCATGGCTGAGCTGACACTTAGAATCGAAAGGAAGAGGAAGTGAATCCCAACCCACCTTGAATAATTCAGTAGGTGTGTGCCAAATTTGCCTTCCAGGCCCATCTGCGTCTGACAAACTGCCACATTCTACATAGCGGCGCGCCACAGCCGCCTCGAAGTGAGCAGAGTCTTTGAAACTGCCGAAATTGAATCCCTCGCTTTCCTCTCCGGGTGCTGTGAAGATGGTCGCTTGCTTGGAGAAATAACCATAGTGCGGATTGTATAGTGAGTCTTCGATAAAGTCGCGCACGAGCATACGGACGCGCGTTGGTGGAGCAGTAAAAGACTTGGCCAAGTCATTGGAGGTGACAAGCGGATAGGAAAGGTATTCCTGAGGAACGTCCGCTGAAAATGTAACTTCAGGGTTGAAGTTGAATTTTTCGTTAACTTTGCGTGGTGGCGGTTTGGTCGACCATGGAACTAAGGAAGTGGTAAAATAAGCCTTGAGGTACTGTCGTGATTGACAACAGCGCCGAGTTCGCCTCAGCGTTGTTGGGAGCATGGACTGTCAGGAAAGCCTAAACGCGCTTTCCGGCGCCACCATGTCAAGTTTGGATCCACATCTAATCGACTCACATCAATAACAAGTCACTTCCCCTAGCAAAATGGACGTCGCAGAGCGCACTGTACGCTCTTGGATGGTCTCGGAAAAAGAAAAAGAAATCGAGAAACTCGTCATAGGCGTGTCCCAACAAATCTCATCCTCTACCACATCATGACCAGATATCTTGTTCAGACATCTCATCGGGCAGTATAACTTTCCTCGATATGGTCAAGGCTCTCGGCGAGTACTTGACGTCGGAAGAGGATCATATTAGAACCAAAGGTGCGTCTTTCGGCAACGCCAACGGGCCTGTTCTAATGCGTAATAGGCGTGCAGATGCTTTCATTAGTGATCGAGCGCTGCCCCAGGGATAAGCTCAATAGACAAGCAGGTATGATTGTCTTGGAGAGGCTTCCCCTCGTTCTTGACGATGACATCCCCCAGTACGAGTTCTGACGACATTCTACTGTTCCAAGTTGGAGGATACGGAAACGATCACGCCAGCACTTAGTGGACTCTCTTATCTCGTCACTTTCCCTTCCTTTTCTTCCCTTGAAGTGTCGGACGTTCTTTCCGCGTAAGCTTAACTCCCACCTCCGATACGTAATTCACATCGTTCTCTCGTTTAGAGTCTTCCAGCATGTTAAAATGCAGTCGTTGGTGCAATCTACCCGTTTCTACGTGTATAGGATCATGGACACACTCTTGGGCACCTATCTGGACCATCTTAAAACTATGGGACAGCAGTTTCTGTCCGGCTATGCTGCTCTGGCTACAGGTGAAAAAGATCCCCGCAACCTTCTTGTCGCATTTAAAGTTTCCCGTATAATTCTGATGAATTTTGACATATCAAATCATGTCGAGGCAAGTACACGATTCAAGAGTTACTACTGTGAATTTAACGTCCTTTCCACTAACCCAGAACTACTTTGACATCACTTTTTGTTATTATCCCATCACCTTCCGCGCTCCCCCTAACGACCCATACGGGATAAACGTCGATGATCTTAAAGATTCTCTCAGGTAAGTTTGGTCACTTAGCCCCTTGTAATCTCTGAGCTGCGTATCGGAATCTGTTTCCGGGGCACCCTCGAATAGAGCATGTCTCAACGCTACCCCTGCTTTTGGGTCCCTTGGCATGGCTCTGTTCCTTGAAAAGCTTGCGATAGGGTCAGCAGCAACCAAGGTCCGTATTTTCTACTTTAACTCCAGCCGATAACATAGTCATTATGTTTAGCGCGACGTCTTACAAACAATGGCCGTTTGTTTTCCTGTTTATGGGATAAGCACAGCAAGGGAGTTTGGGCAAAAAGTATGGAGTGCATTGAAACTCGAGGTAGGTGTTCTATTCACATACTACGTTGACCAATCATGTCCCAAGATTTTCCAACCTACGGATTCCTTAACCGAAGAGACAGCTTTGGACACCCTACGCGTTTTTATTCGTGTCCTTTGGCCAAGTTTGCCCGATGATACTGACGATGCTGTCAATATGGTATTCAAAACAATCTGTGCGGACTCGTTGGAAGTAGTTGGAGAACCCGAGAAAGCTCAAGCAAAAGCGGGAATTAAAGTCTTGTGTACACTTGTCAGTGTACCCTGTATGTCATTGTTAATTCCTTCCGTGAATGCTAGAGACTGATTTAAAAGCGGGCAGCCAAACTCGGAAATGATGCGATTGGAAGTGCAATTGACAAATTAACGGAGTTATTCCATGATCCAGGGGAAGTGTCTAATCGAGCAACCGTAATTATTCTCTTGACCGACCTCCTGAACGCATTTATACCATTATCTATGGAAAAGTCGGCGACCTCGACGAGAATCGAAACATTGCAAACATCCATCATCCTGACCTCCCGTAAAGAGGATATACTTGGGATGCTGACCGTCGGATTGAAGTCTTCTTCGACACGTTTACCTTCGGTTCACGGTTTCTCGAGTCTTGTACGCCTTTCCACTCTCGTGACGGACACTGAATTGGGATACATAGTACACGAAACTGGAGCTTTCGTAGGGAAGGAGCCTGATGAAGTCGAGGATGTTACGTATGCAATTTCTTCGTTTCAGTTTCTTCTAACAAATATTGATGCTGTCTCAGCGCCGATGTCCTTTCACTTTTATCTTCGATCGCTATCTCGGCTCCACATCATATTGCGGATCAAACTCTCCCCTCACTATTTGCGATGCTCCCGGAGAAAGTGCCTTCTATGGATGCTCATTCCCAGCGTTCGGAGTATTGGCGTGCTCTTTGTGCTTTGGGAGAGCTCTGCCTACAACCAAGCCTATTTGAAACACTAGTTATCCGACTTATAGCCAAGCTGACGTTATTATGCTCGACATCTTCGCTTGAAGGAGAAGCGAGGATTGAAGAGAACGAGCGTAGAGCTGCGTATTCGCATGCAATTCTTCTGACCCTCGCCAATACGCTTGCAGTGAAAGTCACCAAAGTACCATCTGACCCTGATGTACCCAAGTACGCTGACTATCTGCTCCCCCACCTCTTCCGGCTCTTTCTCGAGACAGCGTCAACGGGCGATCGAACGATCTTGGCGGATCCAAGGATATTGCGAGTTGGCGCACGGATTGTAAAGTTAGTTGTGGAGGTGCTCTCTGTTGAGTATGTTATGCTTCATCTTATGTACGCTCTTACATTTAAAAATATTGTCTAGACAACAACAAGAGTTCATTGACAAAGTGGACGCAGCTTTTCTACACGGTCAAATTAAAGCCGTTACCGGAGGAGAGTTTCCTCTACCCGCGATGGATTTCAGACCTGCTTGTGTTAGTGTGGTTTTTCATTCATTTTTCATTCGAGATATTTATCGCAGGACAGTCTAGTGCCAGTGCCCGCCAACGAGATATGATGGTCCTTTTTTCAGCAGCGCATTCTCCTATCCGTAAGGAGGTATGTTATCTTGCCCTTACACTTTTGTGTAATGCATTTTAAATACTCGTAGGTATCAATAATGAAGATCCCAGAGGTCACAGGACCAATTGTTCTGTCTGCATTTCTTGGAAATCTCATTCTGTGGTGCGATTCATCCACTTGTAGCACCCTACAAAGAGGGGCTGCATCCGAGTTATTTGCGACACTAGTGAATAAGTACACAGATGGTAAGTGTCATTCAAACTATCTGCAACATGCGTTGATTTAATCATGTTGGAGATGTTTCCGATTTCCTGGATGAAATGCTAACAAAATATCGCTCGGAAACTCTTAGCAATCCTCACGTCCACCCAGAAATACGACGCAGTGCAATAAATAACTGGGTTCGGGTAAGATTCCACTCTCACGACCGTCCTATGTGCGTTTGCTGAGGTTGAACGCAGATAAGCAGAGGTTTAGTTGTCCGGTCACATCCATTGGCATTACCATTTATCGATGCCTTGTTTTCTCTATTTGATGACGAAACTATATCTTCTGATGCAGCCCGCGCTCTTGGTGCATTGGTCGCAAATGATGATGTTCTGACGAAGCGCAACCATGCAGTGCTTAGGGTAGGTAAGAGCAACAGGAAAGGTTACATGCCCTCACTTCAGCCGTCTAGATTCTCCATGTCCAGAGATATTTCGATGTCGTATTACCAAAGATGATAGACGGAACGAAAAATGTTGATGGTGTGTTATTGAACACCTGTGACATCGATATAACTTACGATGGATGAAGAAGGAATAAAGCGAAGGACAGCTTATTTTATTTCTCTCGCATCACTCGTCAATGCAGTACCAAAATCATTATATGATACACAGATGTCCACAGTGCGTTCGTCGCTTGTTTTATAATTCTCTTTGGTCATTGTTCCGTAGCTCATGCCTCTGCTGCTCCACGCACTCGAAGTCGCAGATCCCGAACTACGCTGGCAAACCATTAAGACACTGTCAAATAATATCAATACTTTGTCTGAGGATAAGTTATTATCGACGTATGCTTCCACCATCGTGGTTGCCATGCTCAAAAACTGTATGGTGGCGAATGTGCCAGAACATGTGAGTTAGAATCATTGGGCGGAATATCAACTGATGTCAATGAACAGAACGTGCGTGCGGCAGCATTGAAATGCTTGGCACTGCTGCCGGGTGCAGTGCGCTATGATTTACTTCATCCATACAAACCCCGCGTTTTGAAGGACCTCGCAAAAGCTTTGGATGACCCCAGGAGAACAGTGAGAAGAGAGGCAGTAGATGCCCGGTTTGTCCTTCTAATTTACTACCACTGTTTACTGACGCGTTGTCATGGCAGGACGAAATGGTGAGTTACCCTAAGGATACGGTACTTCGGCTGACTGTGAACTGGGTAGGTATAAATACAGTGGTTAAATCACCGGACAACATGGAAAGGTATTACCTCGAATGCTTTAGTATTAGGTGCTTTAGTATTGGATGCAAAGGTATATACTTATGTACTATTTGGGTCTTGGTCGCCGCTTGAAAAAGGTGGCGGTATCTGTTTACTACGACCTATCGAAGTTTTACATAGTGCGTTCACCATTATGTGGGTTAGTGTTTCTAACCTCCTTCGACATTCGACTCGTGCTGCCCATTTTACTTACTAGACGGAACATCGTAATCCTGAAGGACGGACGTACTGGTTCAACACTACATCTCGGGAGAGTGTCTGGGAGAAGCCCGACGGTAAGTACCAATCATATATCTAGTCGACTGGCATCTTAGCTTATCACAGATCTTAAAACACCATTCGAGGTTTGTGTTTTCCTTCCTGTTTACTGGTTCCGTTTAACTCTGCATCATACAGCGTGCGCTGACGAAGACAAAATGGAAGGAATACTTCTCCGGTGGAAGGAAGTACTATTATAATGTGTGTCCCATTCGTCTGTTTTCTCATCCCTATGTGGTTCTCAACGTCTCTACTCAGACGGAGTCCAAGGAGTCCAAGTGGGACATGCCAGACGAACTCCTGCTCCTCCTCGAGCAGGTTGAGAAGGAATCTCAGAGTAGCCAGCTGGTGCTGGCCAGCAGCATGTAAGGTTCTTTTTCTGCTGTCCTGTCGTTTTCAGAATGATTTTTTTTCTAGTCCAGCAGCCGCATCTGCAACCACTCAAACTTCTGTCGCTCCGTCCGCTGGTACACCCGCTACACCCGCCTCAGCGACCCTTGCAAATGGCACGAATGGCACGATTTCTCATGCTGGTTCGACTCTTCCCTTCTCTTCTGGAAGCGTCCTACCCGCACGGCCGAACCTTCCTGATGATCCGGTAATTCCACACAACGGCTTTGCAACCTTTGAAGAGGGCGAAAAGGCGTTTATGCATTTGTTGAGGAAGGCAGGAGTGGATGCTGATTGGAGTTGGGATCAAACTATGAGAGCTATCATCACCGATCCTTTGTATAAAGCACTGAATACACTAGCCGAGAAGAAGGCAACTTGGCAGAAGGTTGGTTTTGTCGATTTTGATCGTGCTATATTACTGACCAGTACGGGCGGCGCAGTTTACTGACGGACTTCGTGCAAAAGAGGAAGAAGAGAGGGAGACTCGATTGTCCAAGCTACGTCCTGCGATAAGGAATATGCTCAAAGGCAACCCAAATGTCTTTCATTATACAACATTTTCTACAGCTGACAAGCTCTTTTCACAACACCCGATATGGCAACAAGCAAAGATCGAAGCAGAGAGAAAGCTCATATTTGAAGAATATGTCACAGAACTGAAGCAGCGTGAGGTGGTACGTATTCGGCTACTACTTCCCAGTGTTGTTATTTTACTCATCGCACATAATATATGTTGGTTGGCGAGCTTAGCAAGAAACCAGGGCGGCTCGATCACGCAGCATTTCCAAGATTGTAACTCTTTTCAAAGAGTTGGGCGTCGACGTACTTACCCGCTGGCGTAAAGCTCATGAGATGGTAACCGAATCAGAAGAATGGACGAACGACGAAGAATTGCGGAAGCTACCTACGCTAGATATACTTCTGGCGTTCGAAGACTACAGTCGAGTCAAAGAACGGGAGTTTGAAGAGCAGATGCGACGTGCACAAGTGGAGAAGATTCGCACTGAAAGGAAAGCGCGTGAGGCATTCAAAGTAAGTATTACGGCTGTTTTTTCATGCATGTTCTGACCGCTGGTAGGTTCTCCTTCAAGAATTAGTCGACGCGGGAAAGATCAAAGCGCGCTCTAAGTGGCGCCAGGTTTACCCTACATTTGCTTCAGACGAGCGCTATCTCAATCTTCTTGGAAAACCCGGTTCTAACCCTTTAGAACTTTTTTGGGACATGGTTGATCAGCTTGACCAAAAGCTCGACGCAAAGATTGCTGTCGCTGAGGAATGCATACGTCGAGTAGAGGTGCCGAACGAGTCATCGGAGGACGCGGCCAAGGTTGCGATTATCGTCGCGCAATCGACTCTGGAGGAGTTCATTAAGAGGGTGAGAAGGGACCCCGAGTCAGGCAGGAAGTTGAGTGAAGAGGACCTCCGGGAAGTGTTTCGTTGCGTAAGTACTTTCACCCTGACCTATGTTTGTCACTCAACCATTTCCCAGTTGCACGACCAAGCCGTCAAAAAACAACAGGATGAAAAACGTCGTTATGAACGCAAGCAGAGACACCTTCAGGATGACCTGCGCTACGCACTCAAGAAACTTGCCGATCCCATCGATGTCAACATGCCTTACGAAGCGGTAGGTTTGGATTTTTACGATATATATCCCTCCCTGACTCTGTAAATGCCCGCAGATCGTACCCTTCATTGAGCATCTTCCAGAGTACAAAGCAATTGAAGATGAAGAAAGTCGTCGGGCAGCTTTTGCCAAGTTTGCCAAAAGGCAAAAAGAGCGTCTCCGCGAGGCTGCGTCTGAAGATGGCGCGTCCACTACAAGCAGGAAGCGCAAGGAACCGCCTCGTGATGATAGGGACCGTGATCGTGACCGCGAGCGCGAACGGGACTCGTATCGCGAACGCGACAGAGACCGTGAACGTGACAGGGATCGTGTTGACCGCGACAGGGACCGCGACAGGGACAGGGACATGCGTTCTCGACATCATCACCGTATAGACGACCATGACATGTATCCCCGCGAGCATGGACATTCGGATAGGGACAAGGACCGAGACCGAGACTATCGATCCTCGAGACATCCTCGCGATGATCGAGATGGTAGAGATGACCGACGGCGACCTCGCCGAAGTTCAAGAGACCACGGGTACGTGCGCGGGTATGATGAAGCACCACCTTACGGGAACGACGATGAAGATGGAGATAGGAGTCGAGATAAACGGGAACGAAGCAGAGACGTGGGACGCGATCAATCGAGACATGATGACAGAGACCACATCGAGAGGGCCGAAAAGGTGTGTCAACTGGTACTTCGGGGGGAATGGCCACTAAGTTTTCTGCAGCGGGCAAGATACGATCCGGACAATGATGAGTTGAGGGAACACAGGACAGACAGATCGCGTAGGGCGGAAACCCCAGAGGAGGGAGAGATATGATAAGCGATAATTAAGCAATGGGTCAAGTGTGACTATGCACCCTCTAGGTGAAGCTATCCACATTTACATCCCTTATCATTTTGATGAATGGTATTTCACCCAATAGTCAAACTCATTTTAAGTGTAACAATGTTAGACCGAGTGATGGTTTAATGTTTATCTCTCGTTGGGATTCGTGATCAGACATGAGGACGTAGATAAAGTACGGATACTATTCATTTTCACAGCTCCGCGCTGTGAATAGAATCTAACGCTAAAAATGAGTGGAATGACGGAAGATATGCCATCTTCGAGGATACTTTGCCGAATCAAAGTACCCAAGTTCAGTTTGGGATGGTAACCAGCCTACTCCGAGTCTGGCTTCGTAATTCTGCATCGTTTCAGTTGGCTAGCTAACCAATATCTGTGGAGGTTATAGTAAGGAAAACCGTGACACAAACGAAGGAAAAGACCTGTAAAGGACCCGACATGTTTGTTATCTGTGAATAGAAGGATCCCTTTGAGTGTCATGATCTAAACCCAGACGACTGAAGTGTTGTTTATTTTGGACTGCGGTTCCGCCATCTGAGCACCATCTAGGAGTGCAGGACTGTAAACAACATCTCCAAAATACTTTGCCGAGCCCAGTACTGCATGCTGGTCAGTAATCAGACCTTTTCATGACCACCCTCTGGGTGTAATTTTGGTCTCTTCAGTTAGGGCCTCCCAGCCCGAGATGACAATGGCCAAGGTCACTGAAGTAGTTCCTGCATCACCGTATCCGTTCAATGCCAGAGCGCTGAATAATTCAACAAGCGACAAAGTGAAAGAAAAGAGAGTCCATACATTCTCCAGAGGCTGCAGTCTATATGAGTACATATCTCAATGTCACCAGCATCAGATTAATGGACAAGGACGATGATGGCTGGCGCACACCAGGGGAGTCTACCTCAGATGCATCAGGGACGAAGTATGTGAGGTATACGGGCAAGTCTCCAGACAGACGTGCAGTCTCTTATTAGCCTGGGTCCTCAGAAGAGTGCCTTTGTGGAGGAACCAGTTGAACTCGATCTCAACGCATCATTGAAGCTCTATGAAATCAACATAAACCAATGGGGCGGCGCACGAATGCGGTATATGAAAAATTGTCCGGGCGATTCAAGTTGTGCTATGCGATGACAGTAAGCGCTATGACGACAGTGGGAGATTTGTGAATTGGATAGGGCCGATGCGTAGACGAGTGTATGGATGCTTGTTCTTGATTGTCTTTTGGTAACCCTTTCTCCGTTTCTTTTTGAATACCACCTCCATTTTGCCCTTGGTGTGCTCTATGACAGTGGCCTCCACTTTGACATGGTTACGCGGAATGAGTGGGTCACCGCGCAAGGTGTATTCGCGCGACCCAATTTCGTGTATGTCACGAAGATGGAGTATGTCACCCACGCGTACGTCCTTGAGGTGGGGAACGGTAAGGACGTCGCGTGGAGTTAGAATATATTTTCTGCCAACGACGGATGCAATGATGTATTGGGAGGGTTGTGAACGGATGAGGTTCAACGCTGCGGTAGTCGAGTCCGCGACTGGACGACAATGTGAGCAAACAACAATCGTTTGTCGGACGCGCTCACCTCTGCGAAGCCAGCTAGCCATTGAAAAAGGAACGTAACAACGTGACGCGCTTGTTAGTTCCGCATCACGCCGAACTTGAATCGCCGATTTAAAAGTATAGTTTTTGGCCTTGTCCCGAGAATTCCCTGTTTCTCATCTTCACCTTCCGCCATGCATAGAGTCGCACTAAGAAACTCGGCGCGCAAGCTCGTCTTGGCTGCTGCCCCCAGAGTTCGTCCAATATTTTTCTCCATTTTCTTTGCTATATCTCAACTTTTTTTTTGTCGTCACAACAGAACGGCGCCCTCTCGTCGCGCACTTATGCTACCGCTAAGCCTGGTTCGTAGTTCATTTCCCCTTCCACATCGGCGTATTTATCATTTGTTCCTCTACAGCTGCGTCCGAAGTTTCCTCAATATTGGAGTCCCGCATTGCAGGCACTTCCGTCGGTGGAAACGTCGAGGAAACCGGTCGCGTCCTGAGTGCGTTCGCTCTTACACCTGCACGTTCACCATCATTTTAAACACTCATTTAGGTGTTGGTGACGGTATCGGGCGCGTCTGGGGCCTCAAGAACGTCCAAGGTGCGGTGTTTCTCATTACAACTGGACTCCCAATAATCTTTGTACGCAGCCGAAGAGATGGTGGAATTCTCCTCTGGTGTTCGCGGCATGTGTTTGAACTTGGAAGCTGACAACGTCGGTGTTTCTATCTTCGGTAATGACCGTCTCATCAAGGAGGGCGATACCGTCAAACGGACTGGTCAAATTGTTGATGTTCCCGTTGGCCCCGGTCTTCTTGGTCGTGTTGTTGACGCTCTTGGGAACCCAATCGATGGCAAGGGCCCTATTCAAGCTGCTGAGCGTCGCCGAGCTTCCCTAAAGGCGCCCGGTATCCTTCCTCGTCGTTCCGTCAACCAGCCCATGATGACTGGTCTTAAGCCAATTGACGCTATGGTTCCTATCGGTCGCGGACAACGTGAACTTATTATTGGTGACCGTCAGACTGGAAAAACTGCTGTTGCCATCGATACGATCCTTAACCAAAAACGATGGAACGAGGGCAAGGATGAGGACAAGAAGCTCTACTGTGTCTACGTCGCTGTTGGCCAGAAACGTTCTACTGTTGCCCAACTCGTCAAGACTCTAGAGGAGAACGACGCTATGAAATACTCCATCATTGTCGCTGCTACCGCATCGGAAGCTGCTCCCTTGCAGTATCTTGCTCCCTTCTCTGGCTGTGCCATGGGCGAATGGTTCCGCGACAACGGCAAACACGGTGAGTAAATCTAGTTTAAGTGGCGTAAAACTGCTGACATCATGATATAGCCCTCATTATTTACGACGATTTGTCCAAGCAGGCAGTCGCGTACCGTCAGATGTCGCTCCTTCTCCGTCGTCCCCCCGGTCGTGAGGCTTATCCCGGTGATGTCTTCTACCTCCACTCTCGTCTCTTGGAGCGCGCCGCAAAGATGAGCGAAAAGTTTGGTGGTGGATCCCTGACGGCCCTCCCCATCATCGAGACCCAGGGTGGTGATGTCTCCGCATACATCCCTACTAACGTCAGTGTTTTGAGTTATTCCTCTTACCGTTTTCTTAGATTTTGTTCTAGGTTATCTCTATTACCGATGGTCAAATCTTTTTGGAGGCAGAACTCTTCTTCCGTGGTGTCCGTCCTGCCATTAACGTCGGTCTCTCCGTGTCGCGTGTCGGTTCGGCCGCTCAGACGTAAGTGAATTCGTTCTCTTTTTTCATGACCCTGAACTCGTCTGTCATTTGATAGCAAGATCATGAAAAAGTTCGCTGGTTCTTTGAAGCTCTACCTTGCCCAGTACCGTGAAGTGGCTGCCTTTGCCCAGTTCGGTTCTGACCTCGATGCTTCCACCCGCTTCTTGTTGAGCCGTGGTTCCCGGTTGACCGAGCTTCTCAGTACGTATTCTGTCTCATGATATTTTCAGTATTTTTACGGTTAATTTATAGAGCAAGGCCAATACCAGCCACTGCCCATGGAGGTTCAAGTACCCATCATCTATGCTGGTGTCAACGGTCTGGTGCGTCACTGTTGTTATATATGAAAGCCAAGGTCTCATCTGTTCGTTAGCTTGACACCATTCCTGTCGAAAAGATTACACAATGGGAAGCTGAGTTCAGGTCACATTTGACCAGCTCGCAAGCTCCTTTGCTTGAGGAAATCTCGGCTGGCAATGTTACTCCCGAGCTGGAGGCTAAAATCAAGAAGGTCGTTGAGGACCACGTTTCTTCCTTTACCTCATAGACAAATGGTGCACCGTAGTGGTGTGAGGAGCTGTGACGCAATAACACATGCTTATCCTGTAGTCGTCATGTTCTGTTATACCTCGGCGAAGGCTATCATTATTTTCGCAGCGCGACCTATCTTTAAGGGTCTAGAATGATGTTTATCCTTTCTCAAGTATCAAGTACAAAAGCTAAGTCTATTGTATCAAAGGGTGATACGATCGACTGTCGAAGGAGGACCCCGCGGTGCGGAACGAAAAGGGGAGGATCAAGATGGCACTTGTATTCCCCATCTTCATATAGTTCAAAGGTAACATCGATAGTCTGGTACTCGAGGGACTCTGCTTGTAAGAAGAAGATCGCAAGGAGACATGTGAGAAAAAAGCTTAATCTGTTACGTCCGACGTCGCGTCCAATTCGTCCTCGTCCTCGAAAAACTGGTTGTCTTCTTCATCCATCGACTCTTTTAGCTACGTCAGGGAAAGTTAGCTAGTTCGAGAAAAAAAAAAGAAAAAAAAAAAAAAAAAGAGAACGACAAACGCACCATCTCTAGCAGCTCGTGGCACTCGTTTAAGTGGGCCATCACGATGCCCTGGCCTTCTGGGATATTGCCATCGTGACCGACGAACTTGCCGTCCTTGCGCATGGAGTCGATTTGATGCAGCGCGAGTTGATACTATGGGACACGCATCAACGACAGTCTCCGCGTGTTCGTGCACCGAGAGGCATTACCGGGTAGAGATCGCGAGGACTAAAAGGTCCACCGTGCTTGTATACCTCGTTGAGGCACTTTTTGACCGTAGAGAGCTTGTTCGCCTGGAGACGAGAAACGTGAGATTAAGTGGTGGGGACGTGGTTAGCGAGAATGATGACATACTACGGGCATCAATTCCTCGGAAACGGGCTCGGACGACGAGAGCAGCCGATAGATCAGACCATAACATCGTCTCAAGAGGTAGAGCAACACCTGACGCCCGCATCTGTCAGCGAGCGGGAAAGAAAAAAGAAGAAAAAAAATTCAAAGAACTGGATACTTGCAAATTGCCCTGGCGGTCGGTTTCCGTCCGCATCCACAAACTTTCCGTCGACTCTCATCTTGTCAATCTCCTGGAGACTCAGAGAGTAATTATACAGGTCAGTCTCGCGGAGGCTCCAACGGTGCGTAAGAATGAGGTTCTCAAGTTCGGCACGGAGTTGGTTGAGGCGGTCGTATATCGGTTTGAGCGAACTAGCTACGTTCTTGGACTCATCCTGAGCCTTGATCTGCTGCAAGATGTCGAAGCAGTCCTCGAGGAGGGACGAGCATACTGCCTGGGATACAGGGACGATGCCACCCGGCCCGAGGAATTTCCCATCGACGCGTTTGCTATATAGAAGAGATCGTCAATCCGACTATCGTCATGGTAGACGCCCGTAGAGCGAGCGGGATAAAGGAGACGCTCACGAGTCAATCTTGCGAAGCTCTTCAGCCAGAGGCTTGAGCTCGGCCTTGTGCGAACCCTCTTTCGCAGCCAGGGCTACTAGTTGCCGTCGCACGGTAATCAAGCGATCGTGGATGGGAATGAGTTCGACGGAGATTTCAGACAGGGAGTCTTGTAGAGACTGTACGATAGCATCTGTGAAAAGTATAAGTACTCGGGCCCGAATGGCGCGGTCCACGGGAGCTCGGAAAGGAAGTTGCGTACCACAGTCGTTGAGTTGCCGCTCGAGCAATTTAGTCATGGCTACGGGATGCTTCCCACTCTCAGCATCGTGTTGGACAATGGAACGTAATTCTCCTAATCTGCGCTGAAACGGGCCGAGATCGGACTCGTTGTATAGACCGGACTCCTCCATGTGGTTTATAATTTGCTGAAGCAAAGAGGGGATTGCGTCAGTATGCGTCTACCGGCAATGACAAGATCTGCTTGAAAAGGGTCAGGACTAGCAGCAACTGCGGGGAAATCGAAAAAAGAAAAAAAAATGGAGAGGAGATTTCCGGGCCACCCAAGGAAGGAAGAGAAAGGGGGCGCGGGCCGAGAGCGATCGAGAGATATGCACTGACCCGCATAGAGGCTAGTTGGGAATAGACGGCGGGACATTCCTTTGTGCGTCCGAGTGTGAGATAGCAGAGCGATAGGAGACTGAACACGTCCGTGAGCGTCGTGTCCACACGATTGTTATAGGTGGTGTTGTCGTCACGGATGTCGTTGAGTTTGGTAACTGATCAACGGGGTTTGGGGGGCAGTCAAGGAGGGGGATGAGAAGGCGAACCTTGCTTTACGACGGCTTGGTATAGGGCATTCACCTCTGATGGTTTGATAAAATCGGCACGGTCTCTCTTGAGAGCAGTGAGCCGATTCCGGATGCTGCGGAGGGCAAGGGTAAAGATGCTGTCGAATAGCAAAAATGAGACCAACTTACTTTATTACTGCCTCGAGGATGGGCAACTCTGTCGTATAAATTAATGGCATCCTGAACGGAACGCAGCGACTAAAAACTCCCCACCCTCTTGTGCGACCGGCGCTGTCATCTTGGACGAGGGCGAATCTCCCGTTATGATCACAAAAGGCAAGGGTCGGCAGATTTTCTCACGCACCTCTATTTAATCGCGTCAGTTCCAACGTCGAAACCAACCGCAACTACTCCACAGCCAACCAACACGATGGAAAAGATCAAAGAGGTACACTCATATCTCTTTCCTTCCTGTCTGTGCTCACTTCCATGCAGAAAATGAACGCTCTCCGCGCAGAGGCAGACCACGCCAGCGCACGTGCAGAGGAAGCAGAATCCAAGAACAAGAAATACGAGCAAGACCTTCTTGAGAAGGAACAGAACATTACCTCTCTCAACGTGCAGTTGTCGCGACTCGAACAAGAACTCGAGGTAGCGGAAGAGAAGCTCAAGGCAGCCAAGTCTGCACAAGAAGACGGCGAGCAGTCAAGGTCCACAAACGACAGTCTCAGCCGAAAGATCGTCCTCTTGGAAGAGGAACTCGACGCGGCCGAGAAAAACGTAAAGGAGACGATGGAAAAGTCTGTCTTTCCTTGATGGTTATCGACCGATCTCCTGCTGATCGCTTTTCCAGACTGCGACAAGTCGATGTCAAGGCCGAGCACTTTGAGCGCCAGGTACAGCGTGCAGAGCAGGAACGCGACCAGTGGGAGAAGAAGTACGAGGTATGGCATGTGCGATGTTTGTTTACTGCGTGTGTCTCATGGACGTCTAGGAAATGCTTGCCAAGTATAAGGCCTCGCAAGCCGAGCTTGACGAGCTCGTCAAGGGTATGGAAAACGTCTGAACATACGACATCCCCCGTCTTGTATTTACTTGTCTCATTCCCCCGAGCCTATCCCATGGTCATCTGCGGCGATTTCACAACTTGTACACTGTCCTTTCGTTACACTCTTTTTAATTTACCATCACGGAGTACCAATAAAAGTCATTTTCATCTTGCGTCTAGACTCGCGCACATGCCGTCTTGATGAGTACATACAAACTTATCGTTAATACCACTGTGAGCTACGTGGGTGTGTCGAATTCTACTCTTCATGGAAACTCAGAGAAACAGAGTTGACGCAATGACGTTCATCGGCTACCGTTATTCATTCAGCCGACGAATCAAGACACGGGCAATGCAACATACTGGGGGTAGGGAACCCTTCGCCTTTGAAAACATGCCCCAAGTGACCACCGCATGCAGCGCAGGTAATTTCTGTCCTGACCATGCCAAGCGTCCGATCCTCATGCCGGTTCACAGCACCAGGAATGGCTGAAACGTACGGTGAACGCTGAACGGTAGACTATTGGCGGGAATCGTTACCATCAAAGAAGGCGGGCCATCCACAACCGCTCTTGAACTTGGTGGTGCTCTTGTAAAGTGGAGTGTCACAGCCAGCGCAGGAGTAGACACCTTCCGCGCCGCTGTTCTCGTATTTGCCAGTGCCTGGCCTCTCTGTTCCCTTCTCACGTAGAATCCTAAACTACTACCCGACCGAATGTCAATACTCCTTGCCATCGCGGTATGTACACACCTGCTCAGGAGTGAGTATCGCACGCCATTCAGACTCGAATTTGGTCTTTGACTCGGTCATTCTTAAAGTAGACTGGTGAAAAGGACGTGGATGGTAGGTAATACGGTGGCGACTGAGACAGTTGTACAGTATGGGCAGTTTCATCAATTGATAGCAGTTGATCAAAGGTTCATCTCTCCCCAATATGGAAGGTAAATAAGAAATGACTACCCAATCGCGCGTCCTACTACCTACCCTAACGTCCATTTGAGCCAATATAATACAACCGTTATTGATCTCATTAAGCGATCAGTTTCATCTACTGACCAAATTACTCTATGCCATTGACCGAAGAACAGCGTCGAGCATTGCCGGGACTGCGCGCACAGTTTACCAGCGCGGTAGTCCCGTTTGGCAGTTCCAAGTCGCTAGACGAGCGTGCGTCTCTCCAGACAACGGACATACCGGACGATATCACTGTTCGCGTCGAGATAGCCCCACCATTATCTACCCCTCTTCCCCTCATCGACGGAAGCGCGCTGAAAGCTCCCGAGCGCGTGCCCGTCTTCTACTACAATCTACGCGGCGAGCACCCCACTCCGACTGCGCCTGAGGACGCCAAAGTCATCTTTTACATTCACGGCGGGGGCAACCTTCAAGCCCACCCCACGGACGTTCGCTACGTCAACCTGCTGGCGCCGATACTCCGCGCGGTCGCATCCAACGCAGGAGGGTCGGCTCCGGCGTGCACAATCATCGCACCGTGCTACCGTCTCGTCACGGTCCCCGAGAACGCGTTCCCAGCGGGCGTGCAGGACATTTTGGCTGCGTACGACCACGTGATCAGCCAGGGATACAAGGCGTCGAATATCACCGTCGCGGGCGACAGCGCAGGTGGGAACCACGGTTCGTGCTCTGACGCTTTGCCGACGCGCGTGCAACGACATTGACGTGGGGCTTTTGGCAGCGCTAGTGCTGACGCACCTCGCCTTGCAGTCCGATCGGCCGGTTCCCAGCGGGGTTATTGTCATATCCCCCGCCTCCCTGCAAGTGTACACCAATCTCAGCGAGCACGCCAAGGCGCAGGCCGACGTTGATCTCCTCACGTTGGCAATGTACGAGTTTTCAGCAAAGACTTACGTAGAGGGCACGCTATTTACGACCTCTGATCCGCTGGTGTCGGCGTCTTTGCTCACATTTACGGAGGCATGGCCACGAACATTGATCCTTGTCGGCACTGCCGACCAATTGATCGATGCGTCCAGGGAGTTAGAAAGGCGTCTGAAGGCGGTGAAGCGGCCCGTTGAGCTGGTAGAGTATGACGAGCGACCACATGGATGGTGGTTGGTGGACTCCGTGTTTCCGGAGGAAATTCAGGATTGTGCAAGGAGGTTTGCACGGTTCGTTCTCGGGTAAGGAGGTATATTTGCCCCACGGGGGGCTTGTGTAAATGGTATGACCTAAACGGAAAGTCGGTCCGAATGAAACGAAACTCGTCTATTTCCGTTTCACAAGAGAGGAGCATGACCAAGTGAAACGCCTGTCGTTTCGTAACGTATCATCCCGGAGCATGTTCTCGGTGACCAGTCTACTCTCCATGTGAGGGTCTCCCTGATAGCGGTGTACACAGATAAGACATACGAGGGCAAGTTGACATTCGCATCACGACCCACATCATGCCCCTCACCGACGCCCAACGTAATGCCTTGCCGGCGATGCGTGTCATGTATAGTAACGTACCTGTGCCGTTGGGCACCGCCGAATCCGTTGAGCAGCGTGCCCGCCTTCCCGGCCCGGGAGCCCTACCCCCGGACGTGTCCGTCCACGTCGAGATCGCGCCCCCATCTACGCATCCACACCCCGACCTCGCCAACGCCGGGTGTCCCCTGCGCGTGCCCGAGCGCGTGCCCGTCTACTTCTATACCCTGGGGACAGGGCCCGAGTCGGACGCGTCCAACACGACCGTCGTCTTCTTCATCCACGGCGGGGGCTACGTCCTCGGACACCCCACGCTCCCGACCTTTGTCAACTACTACGTCGAGCTCCTCCGCGCGATCGCCCAAGCGGGGGGAACCAACTTCGTCCTCGTCGCACCGAGCTACCGGCTCGCGACGGTCCCCGAGAACGCGTTTCCGGGTGCACTGCAGGACGTCGTCGCCGCGTACGACTACGTTCTCGGCAAGGGGTACAGCCCCGCAAACGTCACCATCGCGGGCGACAGCGCCGGAGGGAACCTCGGTCAGTCTTGCCGTCGCCCCGGCTTTTTTTTTTTCGGAACTGACTGAACGGTGACTCGGGCAGCGGTCGTACTGACCCACCTCGTTTTGCAGTCCGGCGGTGCGCCGCCCCACGGCGTCGTCGCCATCGCACCCAGCTCCATGGCGTCCCCCGGGCACATGAGCGAGCGCGCCAAGACGCTCGCAGCCACCACCGACATTATTGATACGCCCATCGGCGAAAAGATGTCGACCGCGTACATTGGCGACTCGGGCATGTCGCGCACACATCCGCTCGTGGCGGGGGCTTTTCTGCCCTTTTCGGCGCGGTGGCCCAAGACGCTGCTCTTCGTTGGCACCGGGGACCAGTTGATCGATGGCTCGCGCGAGATCAAAAGGCGTCTCGAGGATCTGGGACGGCCCGTCGAGCTCGTCGAGTACGACGAACGCCCACATGGGTGGTGGGTTATGCCCCACCTGTTCCAGGACGATATCAAAGACTCTGTGCAGAAGATCGCTCAGTTCGTTCCACGTCAGTAGCTTGTCATTTTCCTTCGTGTATTTCGACAGTTGAACAAGTCGTGTACATGATCTGGTATAGATCCCTAATCTAGCTAGTCAACAATATGGCAACTAGACCATCATGGAATTAAATTAATGAGATACGGCTTTGCGACCAACCCGAAAATAACCCAAAGCCGATGAAGAAAAAAAAAGAAAAACCGATAACGAAAAAAGGATGACGTGGTATCCAAAACGTATTGCAGGGTCGTGATCAGAAGTGTGTCATAGACAAGAGCGAGTGGGTAGATAGGCATGACCCAAACATGGGTCAGAGCGGTATGAAGTATAGAGGCGCCAGCAGGCAAGGATAGTGAAGCACCCATTAAACCATGGGCTAAACTATTACTGTTGCAAAGGAGGTGTTCGCGGAAAATGCAGTAAATGGGAAGTACATATCGTCTCGGGGTGTTGCTTTCGACCGATCGCTTGTCAGCGTATCATGAATAGGACTTTTCTGAATATTTGGTGTTTTCGAGTGGGATTGGGCTATCGCCTTCGAACGAGTCGCGCATGACAGGAATAATGCCGACCGCATGCTGATCGGATGCCATTGGTGTCACTGGTCTCGAGGCAACCAAACCACCCGTTGACGTGGTGGCTGTGATGGTTGACACGATTTGCTGGTTCATTTGCTGGTTGTGTGGGTAATACGACCGACGCTGCATCTTTTTGAAGTCGTATGACGTGAATCTAGGGATCGGCGATACCGAGCTGAGAAGAGAGTGAAAGAGTGACGAGGAACGTACTGCTCCTCCATTTGTCGCATTTCAGCGCTTAGCGAGTTGACATCGCGAGCTTTCCGTTGTTTGGCTTTGAGGGGATTGTCCTCGAGCAATAGCTCTTCGAGTTCGTGTGAAGCATCAAAGTTTGCCTTTTTCGACTAGAAGAAAGTGAGCAAATGGACGGAACCGGGAGGAAAAAGTTCCCAAGCAAATAAGCGAACGTACGTCAGGCGTAAAGGGAGGGGGGAGTTCCTTGTTTTCGAGTGCTTGCCAGTCGATGGGTTGGAACCAGGGGTGTCGTCGGAGTTCGTCAAAACCGTCGCCTGATTTACATGCCAGACGCTTGGATGGATCTCGTTCCAGGAACTTGGCGCGAATGAGGGAGTGTGGGAGAAATAAGAAACAAGGGACTCACGCCCTTCAGGACCTGCAAACCGGGACGGGTGCACTTCCTTTCAGCGTCTTCTGGGAACCGGAGGTTGTCCTTTGATATGGCGTGCGTCAGATCGCTGTTGGTTTTGCCTCTGAATGGGCGACGACCAAAGAGGAGTTCGTAAGCACAGACGCCAAGGGACCACCAGTCGATCGTATATGTGTAACCACGCTTTGTGAGAATTTCGGGTGCCATGTAAGCCATGCTACCCGCCACACCGGTAAGCAAGCGACGTTCGGAATAATGGACGGCGATGTTGAAGTCGGTGAGATGGGCGTGGCCACGCTCGTCGAGGAGGATGTTGTCGGGCTTGAGATCGCTGGGGACGAGCGGAGATGAAGGGACGAGGGTCGGAAAAGGAGGGGACATACCGGTGCATAATGTGGTTCTCATGGAGGAAGGTGAGGGCAGAAGAAATCTCTGCGACATAGAAGCGGACGGTGTCCTCCGGGAGGGTTCCTAGACGATCGAGATGGACTGTGAGGGGATAAATGAGATGACGGCACATGGGAGAAAAGGGGACGGACAGCGGAGGTCACCGCCGAGCATGAGATCAAGGACAAAGAAACAGTTTTCGTCGTCCTGGAAAGCATAACGGAGGTTGACGACGAAAGGATGGTCGATCTGTGGAGGTTGATGAGGGATGGGGGATGTAATGCGGGACAGACGGACCTCTTCGAGCAGACGGCGCTCCTGTATTATGTTGGCAACGGCCTTCATTTTGACGCACTTTGCCTTGTTGATGTACTTGAGAGCGTAGAGCTCGCGGGTCTGCTTGTGCTGGACCATCCTGACCTAACGGACAAGAGGTGGTCGATTCTCGTCGGCCGGGACAGGGATGTGGGAGTACCTTTCCGAACGCGCCCTTTCCGACGCAGCGGAGGAGGACAAAGTGAAAGAGATTAACGTCGCCATCAAAGTCGACTGGCTAAACTCGAACGTCAGCAAAACGACGACCGACGAAACTCGACCTACAGTCGGGCGACAACAGACGGCACCCATGACGAGAAAAAAAAAGAAAGCGAGTTAATGTCACGTGTGGGATGGAATGATAATCCCTGGTCACGGGTCACAACGTGTCACACATATGTCTCGTCCACTGATCGTGTTTGGTCCTTCGGGCGTCGGGAAGGGGACCCTCCTCAACCGTCTCTTTGCCGACCTGCCAGACGCGTTCAGTTTCAGCGTCTCTCGTACGTTCTCGTCCCACTTGCTCTCTCAATCTACATACCCGATCAGATACAACAAGACAGCCCCGTCCAGGCGAAGTCGACGGCAGGGAGTACCACTTTGTCTCCACAGACCAGTTCAAGGCCCTCCTCGCACAAAACGCCTTTATAGAGCACGCCCAGTTCTCCGCCAACTACTATGGCACTTCTATCCAGGCCATCCGCGCCGTCCGAGACTCGGGCAGGCGTTGCATCCTCGACATCGATTCTCAGGCACGTCTCCCAGAAATAGCTTTGAGCCCCACTCACCCCTCCCGTCAGGGCGTCAAGCAGGTCAAGCAGACCGATCTGAACCCCGTCTGTCTCTTTATCGCTCCTCCCGACATGTCCACCCTCCGCCGCCGACTGCGCGGTCGTGCAACCGATGACGAACCCGCCATCCAGCGCCGTCTCCAAACTGCTCTCGCCGAAATCGAGTACGCTCGACAGCCCGGCACGTGTGACTATGTCATCGTCAACGATGACCTCGATCATGCCTACGCTTCCTTGAAAAAGGTGGCTCTCGGCCAGGACATTGAAAGCGATGCCATGCCTCTTTTGGATGATTAATTAGATCGATACCAATCACGTCTACTAGGCTTGCTAGACTCGGAACCGTAGATACGCCATCAGCAATGCTGAACATCCCGTCACTATCATCGCTTGGCATCAGTCTCGAGAAATGAAATTTCGATTCCTTCTGCGTACCGAATCCAACCAAATATTGCAGTGTCGTCGCCTTGGATGCCTGAATCGCCGTCCGCAGATTCGCAATCTCTTGTTCGATTCTCGTGTCCACCTCCTTGATCTTGAGTTCCTGCCCACTGCTCTCCTCCCTCATCCGTCCCTTTTCTAGGTTCAGATCCAACCGCACACCCGCCTGCGTCCGCGTGATTTCTTCCCGTAGTCGCTGCTTTAGCTTCTCCATGTCCGTCTGAAGTCTATCATTCTCTGCTTTGATCATCGCCAAATCATTCTTCTCCATCAACTGCAACTCCGATTTAAGCTGTGCAAAGTCTACTTGCTGGGTATATTGATGCTGCCCATATCGTCAATCCCTGCGCGCGTCCACAAGCCCGACCACCGACCTTTTCTTGATCCGCCTTGGTCACCATGTTGCTCGTCATGTTCCGTATGCTTTCGTCAATCACCTCTGCCATGGCGGACATGATTCCCTCGGCTTGCTGCCGGTTCAGCCCTTCCCGTTCCAGGCGCTGCACAAAGTGGTGCGTGTCAAAATGAAAGTCATGTCGTGCAGCACTTGCTCGAAACGCCCGCGTCGACGGTGGTGGAAACGAACGTAGTGGTAGTAAAAAGCAAGCGCTCAACATGATGCGTGGGAAATAATCGACGTGGTGGACGCGCGACTGAAAATGGCTGTCGGGTAACCGTGTCGGGCGGCACGTCCGATAAGTACTTGTAACAGATAAAAGATGCCTGGTGGTAACGATGAGCCACACGGCTTCTGGTAGCTGGGGTACGGAGCATTCATCTACAGGAGCATCCGGTCACACCATACAACCAATGTATCAATATTCTCTCTCTCTCTCTTCTGCGCGAAAATGGACATCCTTCAGACTGTACCGTCACGTCCCTTTATAGATGAAAGAAAGTTACATATATTGCCCCGGTATGAGTGCAACCAAAAGAAACCACTCATGTCTGCTCTCACCGAAGCTGCCGCCACAATCGCCTCTGCATTCCTAGCGTGTGGTGGTTGTTCCATTGCAACCAGTTGCGCGGGACATGTCCCAATACCTGGGGAAATTAGGGAGTGTCCCCGGGGAGATCGTCCAGGTGCTGGCGAGTCGACCATGTTCACTCGAAAGACCAAGCACGAGAAGCTTTTCGCGTCGAGGATCACTGAAAAATACATACCAGGTAATACAGCGGTGCTCCGACGCATGGGTTCCACTGACATTGTTCTAGCGATAAAACATTCCATCGTTGCAAACCTGAAATGTGATCTGATAAGACTAAGGAGGAAACCCCGGGGATCGAAGTGGGGAGAATAACTGTCCGACTATTGTGGTTAACCAGAATATCCACAAACATGGATGGATCCTCCAGGGCCTGCGTGTCTGGCATCAGTGAGCTTATGGGCATCGAAAGTTGAAATACAAGATGCGCTACCCATTGATAAATCGCGGTTGTTTCGCCTTGGGCTCGCATAGAAGAAAGACGCAGGGTCGAGAGACAATCACCGCCACGTAGATCACTCACTCTCTTGCATTTCTCGTATGCGCGCTCTCATGAACTCGAAACCCCGCCGTTAACGGGCAAGTATTGTCGCGCGAACGCGTTCTGAGAACAGCGCAACTGAGACGACTGTTTCGTGAGCTCGTACATGGTTCCGGTCGACGAACCGATTGACGTATACGGAGAAAAGAACGTTTACAAGAGGGAGATTTCGCCAGTAGCTTCTGTAGTACCGTGCGAAAATACGAATTTGACCATGAACGTCGCTCATGCACAAAGTACAAGCCCTTGGGGCACGTCAAGCACGTCCCTCACAGACACGTTCGGCCAATCGAGGACTCACTACCAACCGGGTTACATGATGGTCTGTCTAGTTAGCTTTGCCTACAGTTCGTTGCTCAGCGTTCCCCCAGTCAGCACAACAACACAATGTACACGCCCCCCAAAATGCCCAGCACGCCGACGAGATACCCACCGTGCAAACGAAGGCGAAAATGAATCTCGCCCTGTCTCGCGGTGGCACTTCCAACTTTGGAGCAGATTCCATGTTTGAAAACTCGTCGACGTGCGTCTTTTTCTTTGCCCGCGTCGACTACGGCTGATCCCTTTGCGCAGACAACGGCAAGCTTTTGCAGATACGGATGCACCGCCCACAACCTCCGTCAATGATATATTTCGTGAGTCGTCGTCCTTTGGTGCATCGGACAGGGCACCACCAAGAGTGAGTCTTGACCTCTTGTACCTGTCATTGCTCGTCACCGACCAGCGCCTCCGTCAGCCATTCTCTCTAGAGAGTCCTGCCTTTCCATCACCAGCGCGTTCTCGCACAGACACGGCGTCTTCCACGGCACCTACGACCTACATCATCGTATTTGGATACCCCCCTGACAAGTATTCTGTTACTGTCGAGTACATCAAATCGCTCGGTGCGACCACAGAACCTGAACCCAACACTGAGATCGTCAATTGCTTTAGAATTGGGTTTAGAGATTCTGGGGAGGCTGCGCGCGTCGTACGGAGGAATGGCGAAGTTCTAGGTGGAACTTGGATGATTGGCGTCAAATGGGCTGTACGTTACTTCTATTTCTCCCTCCAGGTTGATTCTGATCATTTCTTTAGGACTCGGCGATAGCGGCAGCTGCAGAGCTTGGATCGTCACTGCGTTCATCCGAGTTCCAAATCTCGACCCCACCCTCCCAAAGCTCTGCACAGCCAGCTGCGATGGCAATTGATTCTCCGTCACCTGCAGCCGTGGTTGGCACACCGATAAAGTTGGCACCCTCCGTTGCCGCTTTCCGTAAAGGACACGCACCGGCCATTCCCTCTCCTGCACAAAAGGCGACCCCTGCATCGGCACTACCAACCCAGGGGCCAAGTCCCAGCAAAAGCATGTTTGGGCAGGTAACAGACATGTTCTTTGGGTGGTAGATTATTACCATGGACTGTTGTACTAGACGATGTGATGTCATGACCACTAACATGTTTACCTCTGCAACTTCAATGATCCGAGGAATACCAATTGCGTTCTGTGCAAAGAAGACTAATAAAATAATCAGCTAGCTAAATGTAGATAAGGTCAGCGTGCAAGTTTCGCCGGATTGGTTTTTGGCGGGAGAATCGCTTTCAGTCCAATGAAGGACGTAACACTCACAGCGGGTGTCTCAAAGAAAACCATGTGGTCACCCAGAGACAAAAAAAAGCTACCAATTTGAAAGTGCAGATCGAGAAATAGGTATGCTCTCCAACTCGTGTTCGTACTCGACCTCCACTCTCGGTCCCTCTGCAAGGCGATTTAGCTTGACCAGGGAAGCAAAGAAAAACGCACTCCTTGGTTTCTCCGTTTTTTTCCGCGGAGGCACTTTCGTTGGTGCTTTTGCTTTTCGCTTGCCCAATACCACTTTTGACTTTGGAGGCGAGTCCTCCTTTTCCTCATCCGAGTCTTCGCTACTCTCCCCGGATGATCTCTCGGCCTGCGGGGCACATAAGGAAACGACCCGATTTATCCACAGCACCAGAACTCACCACTATATCCTCCAAGTCGCTCAGGTCGCTCAACTCGGCTTCGTCTCCACTTACATCGCTGACAAACTCGCCTTCCAATTCTTCCTCTTCCTCATTTTCATCTTCCCCCTCCGTTTCATCATCTACCATGCCCAAATCTTCGTTCCCCTCTACTTCCTTTTCTTTCCCTCCCTTTTCCCTGTCCAGGATCGTTTTCCATACGCTCTCGTTCACGTTGAGCGGTGCGTCGCCGTACGCTTTTGATTTCAGTCGTTCGATGAGTTCTTTCTCGATCGATTTTTCAAGATGGGCAGCAGAGAGGGCTTTACGCTCGCGCGTCGCCTCCCTGCGGTCCAGCTTCTTCTTTACCCCGACCAACGTTGGTCTGCATTGTCATGAGCAACCCGTCCGAGAATTCGCCAACGTCGGAGAAAGAAAAAAAAAAAAACATACTCTTGCCGTAGCTTTATGCGCCTCATCTTGATGAGATATTGCGTGATCTTGGTCACTCGCTGCTTGCACTTGTGAATCGTGAAATTCGGCCAATACGCGAGTTCCTTGTCGATCTGATGGGCGGATTGGACCGGATCGGACGGCGTATTGCTTGGTTCGACAAACTCACCTGCTCGAGCGCTTTCGAATAGTTTTTGGAGAGCGGGATCTTTTCCCACATCTTGGCGGGCGTATGTGCTCGTTCGATCGTCTTGACGTAGAGATATAACACGCCTGGAAGGACGTGCGCGTTCACACCAATCACGGCGACGAAATGCGGGACATAAACCAGGGCTCACCTTCGTGTTCACGCACGGTTGCATACCGTGAATTGGCGAGCGGACACGACTGTCTGCTGCAGAACCCGGTGACGTTGTACTCGTTGCGACAAAAGTTTTGCGTCGCGGTTCTACACAAGAAAGTTTTGGTACTAGAGACGGCGGTGTTCGGGAAGAAAAACGGACTTTACTTTATACGAGCAGAACTGGGTGTTGATCACGGACCATATCACGTCGTCGCTCTGCATCGTGAATGATGATGGCAAGGCTCCAAAACTTGACAGTAAGGCTCACGTGACCATATGTACATTTGGCGCATTGAACTTCCATGCTCAGTATCCTTCACTTTACAGTGCCGTCCTCCTTCTCAAACTGCAATGAGCACTCCTTATGTGCCTGCGACTCGATCCTCCAACTTCACTTCTAGGCCTGCCCTCGGTCCACCCGTCGCTAGCCTACCTTTGGGGGCTCTTGAGAGCCCAAAAAGATGACTGCAAAACGTATAAAAAAAACCTTCTGCACGCTTGTTCTCAGCAATTAATTCCCTCTGCATCGCATATGACTCTTCTACGCGCAGTCGTCATTCTCGCCTGTGCTGCATACGCGACAGCAGTCCAATGCACTCCATGTGTTGGACAGATTGGGATGCCGCCAACCGTTTTCCACCTGAACCCCTACGCGATTTGTCTCGGTAAAACGGAAGACACCCACAAGGACTTTACGCATTGCGAGTGAGTGGAGTTGTGGTTGCGTGCACGCAAGCAGGGCTGACGCGCTTTTAATCAAGGTACACCGCACACGGCGCGCCGTACGGTGAATATTGCAACTATTACGTAGGTTTTGGCTTTCCAACGCCGCATTTTTCCTCGTTCGATGAATTCATGCTCATCGAAAATCGCTGATAGGCTGACGGTAAACTCGCTTTCGGCAGTATGAAAGACTGTCCGCAGGATGTCAGCGGCCACAGTGTCGATTGTAAAGCCTGCCGTGTAACTGGCTGACGTGGGCGGAACCAAGAAATTCGTAGTCTATGAGCCAGTCAAGTGTAGCAAGTTATTCTTGAAAGTGAATCACTCCATACCAGTGTGACCGAATTTATACGTAATAGCTTGTGAAATGCTACACGTCAAATTCACGTTTCTATCTTTGTGGTGCTGGTTCCTTGAGCGACGCGATTTCTAGTTGAGCAATTAAAGTGCGAATTCCATAGTGCTCAGAGTCACAACTTGTCCCCTTTATCCGTGCCATCTTCCGCTGGGTTGCCTCCACTATAGGATTCGACTTTCATATCATTCAGGCCCAGCTCTTCGTTTTGCTCCCAACTCCTCTCATACGTCTCAATCGTCATGTTCGGATCGGGATCCGGCGCGTACAAATTCTGCACGTAGGAATTCGCCAGAGGATCATCCAGGATAACGGTAAACTCTCGATCGACCTGCTTGATCTGAGCGCAGGGATCAGTATGATATAGAACGTGCTTATAGTTCCAAATGACTCAACTGCGTTCAGATCCTCCAAGAATTGTTGAAACTTGGCGCGGTCGTCTTCCCCGATCGCGCTTGAGTCACCTGTCAAAAGCATCTTCTGGGAGAGTTCTTCGTAGACTTGGTCAAGGATTCCCTCCAAGGTTGTGAATCGTCCGCCTAACGTTCCATGCTGGAGGACGAGCTCTATTTCTGGGATTGACAATCCCCCGGTTTCGCTCTAGCGAAATGTAGTCATCACGCTCGTGCGATCAAAGGAAAATATACATTGCTACTCACCTTCAGAATATCTCTTCTTAGGTCCTCTTGGTCGACAACTTTCAGGGTTATCCTCTTCCCTTTCTCCGAGATTGCTGAGCCCGCCTTGACTTCATTATCTCGATACCCACAGGTTTCACAATTAGTCGACATGATTAATGTTTCCTGGCGATGATAGCCGTTAGTTTGTTCAAATCGCACCGCTAAAATCCGAGTACCTTGAAGTAGGGAATAGATATTTTCTTCATCCGAGTCACTAATGGGCGTCCACAACGCGGGCAAACCCCCGGGAACTCAAAAACTTCATTGTTCTTCCCGTCAAAAGCTTCGCCATCTTCCTGGTCCCGTACGCCCTCCGCTACACCTTTTGTTTCTCCGTCCGGCACAACCAGACCCAATGCGGCTGCTTGCTGCACGCTTCTAGTGTAAGTCTTGAGGCTCCACTTGGGATCAGCCATGCTCCCAACAAACTCCAAAAACGAGTTACCCGACGGATCGTCCAACGTGATTGTTATCGTCTTCTTGACCGGGTCTTCCTTGAGTTTCTTGACGACGGGCCTGTCTGACGCGACGTTCTCCTCATACTCATCCTCGTCGTCATCATCTATCACCTCCTTGAGTCCATCAACGATCTCCTGGATCTTGGTGTACGCGGCTTCGTTTTGTATTCGTCTCAGAGGCTGATCAGCGCCCAGGTCGGCAACGATATCGCGCAAGAGACCTTCGACGGTCGTCAGCTGTCCTCTCTCATTGGGTGGTAGCGTCAGCTCAAGTTCAGGAATGGATATCTCGCACGCTTGCGAGCGCACGATTTGGCGATCGAGGTCGCCACGGTGGAGCACCTTGAGGGCATACGTCGCGCCTAGTTCTGTCGTGTGGTTCGTGCATCGGAAAACGCTCCTCGGCGTGCCGAGAGAGAGTTGAACGACGTACCTCGGATAGTACCCGCAGACTGTATCTCGTTGTTCGTCGCACCACAGTGTTCGCACCGGAAGCTCATCACGATGACTTCTTTAAAGTACGGAATGGAAGTGAGCATCATGCGGGTCGTGCCCTGCCATCAGAGTCAGCAGGGTGTGCATGATGATTTGGCCAAGGAGCTCGCCTGTTCCCCGCATCGCATGCAGAGAGATTCGACCTCTTCCAGAGGTCTGTCCTCTTGGACGTCGTCATCTTTCGTAGTGAGCTCACCCGGCAGATCGCCTGCCTTGTTCGCGAGCTGCCCGATAGGAGGGAAAAACTGATCCTGGGACATGAAAGTAACGGGATAAGATCTTCCATTCTCGGGTTACCCCTGTCTTCTCAGCGAAAAAACCGTTGCAACAATCCAAGAACTGCAAAACACGCTCATCACCATTAAAAATATTTACTAAGTTACAACAAGAGCTCAGAGTCACAAAACGAAAGTGACCGACACGAAACGTCTACGTGAAAAAGTAAACCGCATAGCAAGGGTTCAAATGGGTAAGCATACACAAGAACCAATTATGTTGTTTTGAACTTTTCTTTACGCTCTTCAATGTCCTTCCTCGTCAAGCGCGTCCCTAAGATTGCATCCCAATGAACGAAGAAAGGTTGCGAAAAGTTGTATTTGATCCCGATAGTCTATAAAGGATGGAATTGAGCATCGCGGAACCAACGTCGATGAAGCTACATACTTGATGGTGAATATCATGATAATCAGCGTTGTTGCCACTAATCATCTGGAATGGGTCGAAGGGGAAACTGTAGCCGCAGTGATCGTCGACCGTCTTCACGGTGCTAAAGGCAAACAAGAACATGGTTTGCCGAACAGAAAGGTTGGCAATCGTCTCCGCAACCACGGCACCAACACTATCGAGCACAAATCCTTCGAGGGGGTGATTATATAGTGCACCGAACGCGTAGGGTACATAGAGCCGGTGGTGCACAGAATGTAAGTGTTTGTAGAGAAACTTGTTCATGTGCATCCCGCGATGAAGGAAATATTGCCATGTGTCGACAATGAATCTGACCTGGAATGAGAATACAGTTTGATCGTAAGTGGATGGAACTCACAGCGAAAAGAGGATCTGTGCAGCAGGAATGCCCCACCAGTATAACCAATGAGTAATATCCGCACCTCGAAGCTCCAAGAAGTAGTTCCCCGCGTCTGGGCCGACCGTCCATCGGACGAACCGCACCAACGTCTTGCCGACAGCTTCCATTTCCATCATACACTTCGAGGGGGATATTACTGGGGGCTCAGACAACCAATAGTATCCAAGGAGCGTCTGTAACGTATGCTGGAAGAAGACGGCCCAGCAAACATCCCAGCGAGTAGCAAGATTGCGGGCCTTGACCTCTGCCGACTCGTGGATTCGATACTTTTCCAACCAAGCCCAAGTTGACATGTCAAGGAAGTGAAAGAAAAGAGACATTGTCCAGTAGGCCACGACAGGTGCTGCGAGTGCCATGATGTTGTCGGGCACGCCGTCGATGAGGTTCTGGCGCATAGCAAAGTAGAAGGGGACCTTGAGGGGTGGAAGGCATATGTTGTTTCCTTGGATGAACGTCGTGCATGTCGAATTGACAGTGGGGCTAACCCCAGCAAAGAATTCGTGAAACGTGTCGAACATAAGTTAGGTATCCGGGGCGTACTTAGAAGTACACGACGGCGGGTAGCAGCAGTTGGTCGAGGTGTTTAGCAACTTTTTCTGTCTACTCTCACGTAACACAAATAACATGACACCACTCGGTGCAAGTGATGGGAATAAATTCGCTGATCCTACAGTACAACAAACTTCTACCCCGGATATTCACATTAGTGAGAGCGTTTAGTTAGCGAATTGTGGTACACTGTACGTTGTCTGACGCGGGTGCAAATATAAGTGCAAGTTTATCCAGATTGTCCAAATTTACCACTGGTGTGGCTATTTCAAAAGCAAAGTTGAAGACGCGAAGACGTGCCGTGAACGTCCAGACCATCCTCGGTGAGTCACTGTTCGTTGAGATTATTGAGAAGAGTAGTCAAGCAGCGTTTCGTGACCATGTCGCCCTGCAACAAGGATGAGTGGTCAGCATTACGCGAAGGTGATTACAAACCTTAAGAAGAACGCTGAAAGTTTGGTCACGGAGGGGTTCAGGAAGACAAGCCCGCAACGCTTCCCTCGCTCTAAGGCTCGCATCAGTCCACGTCATTATGGCGCGCAGCGTGTGAACGTACCTCATATTGTCGCTCAACCTCAGGTAGCAGCGTACAACATGCTTGAGTAATCTGACAGCCTGGGTTTCCACGAGTTGATTCACCATGTTGCTGAGGACAGTGCCGACGGCGTAGAAGCGTTCATAGGTATGACATATGTACGTCAAACCGGTTTCATCCAAGAGAATCTTTTGCACAATGAAAATCGCAACCGTCTTCGAAAGCTCTGAACCGGTCTCCATGATGCGCAGGCAAAGGGGTATTATTTCAGTAGAAAGCAGGAAATGGATGACGGTGTTATTATCGTTTTGCTAGCGTTAAGCGTTAGTACAGCAATGGAGGTAAGGTGGCAGCGTAAATACCTTGACGAGGGCGCCAATGACACCAAGTGATGTGAGACGAAGGTACTCGAATGGTCGGGTTTTCGAAGTTGTGTTGAGAAAAGGATAGAGAAAGAGGGGGATATGAGCTGACGAGCACTTGAGTCGTTCGTCGAAACGGTACTAACAGAGAGACATACCGTTGAGAAAAAGCTGACGTGTTTCCGAATGAGAGGCAACACACTGCAAGAGTGCAAGGGCATTGCACACGCGATTGGAGACATGGGCCGTGAGATTGGGCGGAGACAGGAGGGGGTAGACGGAAACGATCTCCTGGAGGAGGGCGGGCATAATACCTACATTGTACAAGTTAGGGCAGTCAGATATGGGTCGAAGGGCACCAAGCACAGGATAGCGAAACGCGTACCAAAAGAATGCCAGAGGACGAGAGCGAGATCGTCGTATTGCTCTCTTTTCTTACTGAGCTCTAAAAGGGCAGCCTCTCTTGTGCTTGGGTCCATTAATTCGATGACTAGGGCATATATTTTATTCTCTTCGTGAATGCCGATGATATGTTGCTGATGAGGCTGGAGACCGAGCGAGGGCGTCTCGGAGTAGCCGGAAAGGGCAGAGCCAGCGAGACGCTGCTGCTGGTACGGGTTGAACTGAGTCGTGTGCTGCAAGTACGAGAGCGGTTTTGGAGAAATGAGCCCCGCCATGGCTGCACGGAAACAAAGTCGAGTGAGAGATCCGTCAAAGTGGACCTTAGGGCACCATGTCCGAGTAGATTACCTAAGACATAACCCTAACCCCACCTGGGTACAGTTATTAGCGCCTACCACAAAGCTCAAGACTACGTACTACATTGAACATGCGTACACTCTAAAGATTCCATTGTCCTCTGCCCCACCTAAGCGCATCCGACATTCTTGGGTGCGAGACCAGTACAGCATGGCTCAACAGCGCTCGAAACACTCTCTGGCAAAACTCGCCGTACTCTGCTTTTTCCTCAACCGACTACAAGATAACGTCAGGATGGGATCCAACGAGGCGACGAAATAGATAGGTAGTACCTGATAGATGTCACGCATCGTCGACAGCATCGTCACCACCAATTCAGCATACGCCTGGCTGTCTGCGTCCAATCCGATACAAAGACACCTAGCGACGTTTGCGAAAACAGCTATAACAATGGTCATGATAATAGTTATCGGTGATGTGGGCTGACTGACTTTCGATTATTTGCCCTCGGGCAAGGTCATAGTTGGCCTCATTGACTTCGTATTGCCTCGTCCCTGGTATCGGCTTCAGTGGGGCCCCACGGAGTAGGGGATGTTGTAGCCCGTCCAACGATAGTACCAAACTTATAAACTCGTGCTCTATCGTTATCTCGTGTGATAGCGTGGCCACGAACAGCACAGCGATGAAGTCATCCTTCATTTTCTGTAGGAACCTTATCAGTTCACGATTGCCAAATAAATACATACACTTTTGTCTCACATCGTACGCCCCTGGGTCAAGACGAAGAAGCGTGAGGTCGAAGCGCAATCCAACTCTACGGCGCCGAGAGTCGTCGATGATCTTTTCCCAAGATTGCTGACCGAGCTTCATGTACAATCCCCAGTCCTAGCAAAGATAAATACTTTATGTCGTGAGCGCGCCTGAAGAGGGTGTTTACCTTGTAGTTGTTCTGGACGAGCACGTTAGCACAGCTGACCCAACAATCTATCCACTCATCGGCAGCACTGGAACTCGCCGCGTCATTTTTTGCGTGCTCGTTTTCGCCGATGTGTTTGCAAACGAGGCGATACACAGCAGGAGTGATAAATTTATCAAGAACCTATATGATGTTGTAAAGTAACACTTCAAGCGGACTATGGTTAAGCCAACCTTGCACAAAGCGTCCTCCTTTAATTTGAGTTCAGAAACGATAGACGCTTCGGCCTCCCCACCCAGCGCAGCTAGGAGCTCTTCGTCGTTGAGATCCAAAAACAGCTTGTCATATTCATCTTGGCTATCTTGACTCTCAGCGCTATGGACGACAGCGGGTGATGGAGGTCGAGCTTTCGGCATAGCTTTCAACCGAGCATCAAGAAAAGACTGTACGAGCATTCGGATTTCAACTCCTGTTTGTTGGATCGTAACTAGGTCGGTTCGGGGGTTGAACACCCTAGTGACCCAGGCTAACCCGGCATCAGCTACAAAAGGAGTGAAGGGAGCAACACTCACGGCCGTCCAACAGCGCTGGATCCGGGTATTCCGCTCGGCTCTGTCCCTTGTCCAGCGTTTGCGTCTCAATCACGCGCCTCACCGATCCGATCAACAGCTGGATCAATGTTGTAGTGGTCGTCTTCGTGACTGCACTCGCTTCTCCCTCTTTATACTCATCCATCAGTGCATCTGCCATCTCTCCCAACCATTCGAGTGCTTCCTGTAATCCTCCAGCAATCTTGTGGTGCCTCACAATCATCGCGAAATTCATCATCCCATACACACATGCCACTCTGGATTGATCATCCGCATTTCTGAAGCTCACACATCGCCTCGCCTGGCCAATACGGAATTTGATGTTGGAAGGCGTGGGATCGAGATGTGCAGCAACTACCATTGCACTAAAGCGGTTGACAAGCATAGAGAGGGAGTGCACGGATGGAGGGGTAGAGCGGGAAAAGGGAACAGGACTGACGGGAACTGCGATTTGAAGGAGTTTCTTGATGTTTGCAGAGCGCTGTTTTGGATCCAGTGCGACGTTTGTATTCAGCAGGTGAACAGCTTGTACCACCATCTTCAGGAATACCTCGAAAACGGAGTCCTGTGGGTCCTGCTGGGACAGTAGCTCGAGATCACCATTTTCCAGAAAGCCCATGGAAGCGGATTGTTCGTTGAGGAGATTAGAAAAGTTGCGAGATCGGAATATCTCATGGAGAGACTTGAACATGACGATTCCGTCATCAAGGCGCCATTTCCACTGGCTCCACAACAAAAAACACCTAGAGACAACACAAGACAAGTAGTCATCTCGTTTCTTTAGGGCACTCCGTGGAAGTCGACGGTCCTTTTCTGGGTCCGCAATTAGTATAATCGTCTTGAGAGAAATGGCTACAAGCTCCCAAGCTGCTGGAAGTCTGGAGATGGAAACCGATAGACCATGAACAGAGAACTGTGATATAGCGCAGAGGCTAAAAATCATTCGCCACATGCCTTCGCTTGCATCTGGTCCAGTCGGGGAAGATTCCGTATGCAGGTCAGCGAGTAAGCACCAGAGCGGATGACCGGGTGCCACCGTTGACGCGGGGATTTCAAAGTTCGGAAGTAAGTGTATAAGGCATATCCACAACTCAATAGCTCGATGGGGCAATGAAGTAACATCCACATCGCCTTCCGCTGCATAAAATGTAGCGAAAGCCGGATGAAAGTCGACCGTTAGCAAACGCTGGACAAGTTGTTTTGCTGATCGAGTGAGGGACCCATTTTCCATTGACCCTCGCCTGCGCTTGATCCCGGTTGCAAGGCGGGCAGAAAGTTCCACTACAAACCAATGCACAGTCAGTGAAAAGATGGTCGTCTGAAGCGGCCTCAATACAAGCAGTAACCCCTCCGAGTATTCTTGTGTTGCCACCTCCAGAGCGGAAAATTCAGTTTCTCCAGCATAGATTGATAGCCACGAAAGTAGCTGACTCGAAGCGCGCATCACAGATTCCCATTCTTTCATTGTACCCACGTCATCAACGTTGAACTCTCGCAGAGCACTACCGAGACGGTCGCACAGTGGACCAAGTAGCGCACTGAAGACCGCAGCAGAGGTAGTAGGTTCAATTTCGAATCCTTGCACATTACAAGATATTGGTGGTGCAACGTCTGAATTTCCTGAAGTAATTGAAACCAACTGATGAAGCAGACCCTTTCCGACGTAGGATGAAACCGAGAACTTGATCCCGGAAGGAAGGGGGGTGATATTCATATCGATGCTAACATGATGGGGAGTAAATGCAGAAGGCTCCTTTTCGGGTTGGAGGTAAACTGGAAGTGGGAGTTCACTCCGCAATGTGGACGATCGTCGACGGCGTTTGCGAGTCGGAGAAGCGGTTGGAGGACCTGTCAGGTTCGCGGCGGGCTGGCGAGCAGGAGAGGAAGCTTTATTCCACCTTTCCACTTCAGCTCTCCACCCCGGGTCTAGAGCCTGTCTGAAGTGGTCGTCGTTGTCTCCAAATACCAAGACAGCCTTGCCTCGCTTTGACTTGCCTTCGAGATGTCTAGACGCGATACGAGTTCCTTTGTGATGAACGTTGTAAACCTCGCCTTGATGAGTTCTTGATTGGCGTTTC
>JBBPMM010000094.1:0-71803 GCA_038090335.1 Solioccasus polychromus | reverse complement strand
CTATCAAATTAAAAAAATAAAAAAAAAAACCAAAAAAAACCAGAAAAAAGAAGGGGCCGCCCCACCGGGGGGGGGGGGGGGGGGGGTGTGAATAAATACTAGGAGTTGTAAATACTGGAAATGCCAGGGGGTATAAATAATTGCTAGGAGTGTAAATAAATATTAGGGAGTGTAAATATAAATGCTAGGAGGTGTAAATAAATACCAGAGGGTGTGAATCAATGCAAGAGAGTGTAAACAAGTGCCAGGGAGAGTGTAAATAAATGCTTGGGAGAGTGTAAATAAATGCTAGGGGGGTAAATAAATGCTAGAAGGTAAAAATAAATGTCAAGGGGGGTGTAAATAAATGCCAAGGGATGTAAACAAATGCTGAGGGGAGTAATTAAATGCTAGAAGATGTAAATAAATGCTGGCAGGTGTAAATAAATGCTGGCAGGTGTAAATAAATGCTGGTGGATGAAAATAAATACTGGCAGGTGTAAATAAATGCTGGCAGGTGTAAATAAATACTGGTGGGTGTAAATAAATGCTGGTGGGTGTAAATAAATGCTGGTGGATGTAAATAAATGCTGGTGGGTGTAAATAAATGCTGGTGGATGTAAATATATGCTGATGGGTGTAAATAAATGCTGGTGGATGTAAATAAATGCTGGTGGGTGTAAATAAATGCTGGTGGGTGTAAATAAATGCTGGTGGGTGTAAATAAATACTGGTGGATGTAATAAGTGCTGGTAGGTGTAAATAAATGCTGGCAGGTGTAAATATATGCTAATGGGTGTAAACAAATGCTAGCAGATGTAAATAAATGTTGGTATGTGTAAATAAATTCTGGTGTGTGTAAATAAATGTTGGTGTGTATAAATAAATGCTGGTGTGTAAATAAATACTGGTGTGTGTAAATAAGTGCTGGGTGATTAACTCTACTCACTGTGTTCTTCAGTATAGAGTACTTAGCAGGAGAATCAAGGAGTACAAGATTGTGATGATAATATTGTCTTTGTTTCTCAAGTTGCCTTAGATGCTAATAAAGATGAATTTTCTGTTCTACTTTTACTTTTTACTTTTACTTTTACTTTCATATATACATATGTGTTTATGTATTATTGAAAAGGTGTGACCTACATATGAAAATTTCTACCACTGATTTTATATGTTTCAATTTTGCTTCATATGTAGGTTCAAAAGCATGTATAAAATAACTCTATTCAGTAAAACTAGGATGACTTGTGCCAAAGGCACAAGCAGCGGGTGAAAAGGGCTAGTCTAAAGGTTCCTGCCACATCCGTGGCCGACATAATCCGGCTTTTTTCGCAGTGAACGTCGAACAGTCTGGAACAATCCTGGATGTTTTAGCATGCGGTCGATCCTTCCAACACATGCGTCATTGTATTCGCCTCGGTTCTAGAAATTTACGGACCATCTATCGAGCCTTATAAAAAGAACGCCGGCCATGCCTGCTCACAGAACAAAGTAACTTTATACAGCGTCTTCTTTGCTCCGAACTCTCCAAATATGTCTCTGCTTTACTTCACCTACGACCCCACCACTGAGTTCGACCGTCTCTTTGAAGACGCGTTCGCTACTCGATTTTGCCCACGTGCATGCGTTCCCTCAAGCGTGGAGGCCAGAAAGAGACAGTGCGCACCAGCCCACGCCGCCTATCCACCAAGGTACCTGTGTCCACCTTTCTTTTTTTTTCTTTTACTAAGCTCCTTTTCCGAGATTGGACTTGATCGAGTCCGACGAAACCAACACTGTCACGGCGACGTTTGAGCTGCCGGGGTTCACATCCAACGACATTACTATCGAGCTCCACGAGAACCGCCTGACGATCTCTGGCGTGAGTCTAGTCCGGACACTCCGGAAGACAGGCGCTACGTCGTTCGCGAACGCCGCACCGGCAAATTTTCTCGGACGCTAGTGCTTCCCCTCGGGACCAAGGTAAGCAAGCTCTTCCATTTCCATGGAACGGCGAATGTCTGACGCGGTAAAACTTTATCCTCCCCCTGACTCGCACTCCATTTTGGCATTCTTGGTCCTTTTTGACTCCCAACATGCATTAATATTTCAGGTATGTCTGACTTGTCTCCAACTCGCCCATCATTGACATAGACATCGACAGTGCGCATCGAAATAAACTGAATGGCGACTCTGTAACTGGCTCTTCAATTCCCAGTGCGTGTTTTACCAAGGGAACCTTCCGACAAGTGCGTTCTCATTATCGTTCGTTGTTGACATTCACACTCTTCAAAATATAAACAGATTACGGGTTTCTTGAGGTGGCTCTCTAGCAGGTCTGGCAAGTTCACTGCGCACAAGTGAGATCACGAATGCACGATCCTCTCTGCACAGACTACTTCGACTGAAAAAGTCCTTGTCGTGGACTGACTTTAAAGTAAATCCCTGTGTCGTATTCCAAGGTGGTTAGTCTAATCCGCGCCTTCGAAGATTTACTGCGATGTTACTCAACCCTTCGACTTCCAACACCTTTCTTGGAGCTGGACAAGTACAATGCAAGGACACGAGAGCCGTCTGCGATCACTTCGGAGATGCAACAGGCGACAGGAGCTCCTGTGGAGAAGTTTGTTGCTCTTCCTTCCAATTTTCGGCGTGCGACGATTCTATTTAGTTCTGGCATGTCATTTGACGTGCGTTCATGTATTACTCAGTGTTCTCAACGTCGTTATCCCTTGATGAACTTTCCGCTCGGCGCTGTGGAGATCAAGACACGAATGGCCTACGTTGAACGGACGGTCTCGTCTTGGTCGTGGATCAGTCCACTCGTCAATCCCAATTTTTTACATTGCGGCGTTTCTCGACGATGAGATATGAACGCACATGTGGCTGCGTGGAGGGTTGATGGTTGCTCATGCAACATGGCTTGCAGTGGACGGGCGGCTTGGTTGTGACTCCCATTTGTGAGGGGTAGGTGACGAGGCAACGGATGGCGTTCGTATGGGACATACAATGATTTAGTTGATCAAGTTGTTTCGGAAGGTATGTAGTATGGCTATGAAGCTATTCTCGGGCCTCGGTAACGGCTGCCAAAGGACCCTGGCGGTGCTTTTGGG
Organism: Solioccasus polychromus; assembly: GCA_038090335.1. Classification (NCBI taxonomy): domain Eukaryota; kingdom Fungi; phylum Basidiomycota; class Agaricomycetes; order Boletales; family Boletaceae; genus Solioccasus; species Solioccasus polychromus. The sequence goes on along the minus strand of JBBPMM010000094.1, from coordinate 68,732 downwards.
GCGATCCAGCATGCTGTGTGGCGAGTGAGCGAATCCATTTCTTCAACTCGGTATGCCACAAACGGCAGAAACCAGTAATGGTGAGCAGATCGACGACCGAACGGGGGTGGACGTTGTAGTGACCTCGCAGGGAGCAGAGTCTCTGATTATGGACTGCGATTTCAGCACCGTTCACTCGCAGACGATGACCGAAATAGATGGTTTACAGAATATATGGGCGCTTGCCTTCCTCAACGATTCAAAGTGCATTGTGAGCGGTGGAACTGAAGGGAAGATACGAGTTTGGCAAGTGGAAGACGGTAAGCAGGTAGGTAAACCAATGCATGTGGGGCAATATATTACCAGCATTGCCACGTCGAAGGATGGAAAGTGGATTGTGGGGGGGAGCAAGGGCATAGCGACGATTTGGAATGCAACAACCTACGAAAAGGTGGCCGAGATAAAAGGCCACAAACAGTGGTTGGATGCAGTCGATATCTCTCCCGATGGGACCAAGATCGCCATTGGTTCAAATGACAAGTTAGCCTGTGTCTGGTCACTGTTGACCCGACGGCGATTGCATGGCCCCTGGATGCACGCCAACCGTGTAGCTGCCGTCAAATTCTCACCCAATGGCCGCCTCCTTGCCGTTTCCGCGCCACGCGAGTCTGTTCAAATTCACGACATTGAAAATGATTGTCTTCCTGTCAACGCCTCCGTTAGACCCAGCGTCTCGAGAAATGGCAGCATCGCCTGGGGCCCGGATAGCAAACATCTCTTTGTTTTATCTATAAGGGGCGTCATTTGCTGTCTCGACGCGCTCGAAGGGACAACGCTCTTCCAATGGCCCATCCACAGCAAATCCTATAATAATGGTTTTATTTCCATAGCGAAAGATGGTAGATTTATTGCAGCTTCTACATCTTCGTCGCTCTCGTTCTGGGATACTAAGACGCTCACGCAAATTGGACATATCATCCCCGGGCCAGATCGCGTTGGGCCTATAGTCATCTCAGAAAAATACGGTATTGTGAATGGTGCGGGAAGAATGATCAACTATCGGGAACTCTGTGACATCCTTCCCTCGTCCTACGTTGACGGTGTGAGTTCAATTTCATAGGTTCTATGCCCAATATCTGACGAAGTACCTTATCCAGTACACGGCGAACAAAAGAGTTCGTCCCGAGGATATCAACCGGTCTCTTTGTACACGGCTGGAAACCGCTGGTATGTTGCTTAGTAGCCTAACTTACACATCTCAATAGTCACATTCGTCAGATAAGAAAATTGTGCAACTCGAAGAGAGAGTTCGTCAACTTCGCGCCGAGTTATTGGAGTTCCAACAAGATGCTAGTCTCCTCCGCGTTCACGAGCATAAACTACGATGCGAGCCACTATATGCCGAGGGTCGCATAATCGATGCAGCCAACTCGTTTAGCCAGATGACATCCATCGAGACTAAACAGGTCATGCCCAACAACGCCGTAGTGGACTGGCTCATAGGTAGGCCTGTTTTGGATTAGAGAGTGAAGAGTCAATTACATGATTTCGAATCAGAGTTTACAAATCGATGCACATCAAAATTAGAGATTATTGGAGATGAACAAGCTTCATCTGGAAAACACGATGAAGCGTTTGCATCGTATTCTACCGCGTTGTCATTCAGTCCTTCGACCTCAAACACCTTGTTGACAAAGTGGGTGACGATAGCGTTGTCTCGTGGTTTGGCAGAAGATGTCCTACGCCAAACTACCAAGGTATAACATGCATGAAAGTTTAGAACTGAAGCTGATAAATCTCCTTTTGATAGTTCAAGCCTCCGCAGTTTTCCATTTATCGCCTAATTTGCGAAAATTTGGATACAAATAGTCGCGTCAAGGAGGCGGTCGAGTGTTTCCGACAAATGCGGAGCGAGCTATCGCAAGACGTGAATGTTCCTGAGGAACGAGTACGATGGGAAGCCGGTGTGTGACCTCATCAGCTGGTGTCCTGTGCTATTTTAGACATATTCCCAGATTTTCGAGATCGTTTTGTTGACAAACTGGAGAAGTTGGGAGATGCGGCTATGGAATCCCTGGACCACGACACAGCGGCTGAATGCTACACCGATGCATTGACCCTTGATCCGACAAACAGATTCGATATTCTCCTGAAACAAAGCAAGGTGCAATCAAAGATGGGTTTGTGGGATAGCGCAATTTCTAGTGCTGATAAGGCAAGTGTCGTGTGTAATATCGAAACCAACTCAACAGATCATATAAATGCGTCTCAGGCCATCGAAATCGACCCTTCATCGCCCCATGGTTACGATAGAAAGCGCTTATCGCTGTTCGATGCTCAGCGTTATGATGAAGCAACCTTAGCATATAATAATATGCTACTCGAGCTCGAACAGTCAGCTGATCCTGTTAATCGCGGTAACCAATATTTCCTGTCTTGCGTCGGATTGTCTCGCTGAGTCTCTGTACCTTTTAGAATTACGAAATCAGTATGTGAGCACATCGGAGATCATAACTGCCATTCGCGCCTCGTTCAAACGGCATCAGCGAGATATTCCGCTCGTTCTGATCAACACCCGGATTGGCATTCTTTGCAACGAAGACGAGCGTATGGCAGAATTTGAAGCCGATAAAAAGTTCAAGGAGCTTCTCGCCTCGATGACAAAGATCGACGAAGAGCACATCAATCAAACTGTCGAAGAGTACTTGCGATACGCTACACTCTCGCATACATGGGAGAAGACTGAACTGTTGTACCAAGATTTTCTTCACTACAGATCGGTATATAATCTACCCAAGTCACCCGCATCTTCCAAGTTGGTGAAGTTCTGCAGGATCGCACGACAGGCTGGGCTGCGGTGGGCGTGGGCGGACACTTGTTGTATCAACAAAATGGATGGATCGGTACTTCAAGAATCGCTTACATCAATGTTTAAATGGTATCACAACTCATTTCTCACGATCATTCATCTCAAGGGTGTACTTTCGGACTCGGACATTACGATCTCGACGTGTCTTTGGAATAAGCGTGCATGGACTTTGCAGGAGTTTTTTGCATCCGAAGTCATCCAATTCTACACCGAAGACTGGAAGCCTTATATTACTCATGGAGTCGTCTACAATCACAAGGAATCGGATGACATCATGGTCGAGATGGCAAATGCGACTGGCGTAGATGCACAGGATCTACTTTCCCTCCGGCCCGGATCGGACTGGGTACGGCAGAAACTTTGTCTTTCAGCGACACGTGTCGCTGCAAAGCAGGAGGATATGGCTTATTCTCTCTTCGGGATATTCGACGTATTTCTCTCCGTGATCTATGGAGAAGGACAAGAAAGCGCTCTTGGTCGGCTCTTGCAAGAAGTTTCGACTCGGTCAGGGGATATCACGGTTTTAGCATGGATAGGAAAAGCATCCGAGTATAACAGTGGTATTCCTGCCGAAATATCCGTCTACCGCGAACCGGTGTCACTCTTCATTCCATCTCTGAGTGACGATGAGGTGGATATATTGGTCGCGGCACTCACGATATCAACATCTTCGCCAAATCTTGATTCGGTCATGACGCCATATGATAGAGTCTCCGCTCTTCCACCACCATATCTCGCTAGCCGCAGATTGAGGCTGTCTTGCATCATATTTCCAATCAGGGGTCTGTCGGTCTCGGATACTGGCCGTCAGCGTGTTTACTGCGGCACGACTTCAGCGCTTGAAAAAGTGGAGATCGAGACAACGGACGACTTGGCCACCATGGGAAATCTGGTCCTCGTACATCCATGGATACAGTGTCTCGTTGACCCTTCCCCTCCTTTCGAGCCTTGGGGTACGAATCATGTAGCACCTCCACTCACCCCTGTCAACGGGGATGGTCCGGATTACTTCACACACGCCCCATCGCCTTCGCATACCGTATCCCCATCACTTCATTCGGCACAGCCGCACCTCGACAAGTATACAAGATCGTTGCGGTATTTTGTTCGTTTGAAGCAACCGTTTGGGGCATTGCTACTCGTTCCTCTCTCTCTCAACGAGTACAGGCGTGTTGCATGTGACCGTCTTATTAAAGCGCAATTACTAGACAACGTGTCGCCGGGCTATCTCGTAGAAAGGATACGGACACTTGATATATTGTAGTTTGATAGCTTTGGACGTTTGTTGGTCTGTATTTTCGGTATCAACTCTTATTTTCCTATGTAACCGTTCCATTCCTGGGTTTACTTTACATGCAGTGGAATTTACTATATCTTGAAGCCCGAGAGCCAGCTGTCAATTCAGCCTGGGATGCGCCTGCACCGCGGTTGCATGTGGTGATCGTGACATATGGCGTCAGCAAGTATCATTGCGAACCTATGTTTGGATCCTTGGTAGAGTTCGCCTGGCAGATGTCCCGATTTCAAACTTGTTACTCTCTGTGATCGGTCTTAATTTTGTTTTCTACACTCGTTACTAAGGGGAGATGTCGACCCGCCACCCGGACCGACCTCCGATAACGGTCCGACCACTTTCGTTTCTTATGTCAGTGGCTATTGCGCGCGGTAGTCGCATATCGCCCACGTTTGCAAGGATCGCGTAAGATTTAGAAACTCGAGTAGCGCACCTGCATTCAAATCAATCAATATTTTTGTTCAGGACCGCTTGGCTCCGAATCCAGCATGGTCGCACGGATCCGTGGATAGAGAATATTGTGGATCTATGATCACGGAGGTCGTGCAGCTTCCGGGAGATGATCTCCTTTAGTACTGATTGGATCAAGGATCAGTTCGAGCGTACAATACCCCGACTTCTCGAATGGTCCCCTCTATCTCAATTGTGATTAGTGTTTCCGTTCCCACCACAGTAGAACAGGTCCCCGAGGGGAGTGTCAACGTTATTTGTCGTGGGGAGTGACCTAACAGACAATACTTCCATCTCACTCACCATTCAAGCGGAAGAAAACGGAATAATTTGCCAGCTTCTCGTGGAATACTTCCTGTCACCGATACTGCCACGGTACCTGATATCCGACTCGCCTTTTGATCGGTACATTCGTGGTGGAGATCGCATTTGGTCCATGTTCGAACATACTATCCCCTGGTTCGACTCGACGATCTAGAAACGTAGCAGAAAGGATAAGAGCCACATCGTGCATCGATGTACAGACAGATCGAATACCTCACTTAATTCTATACATGCTTGACACCCCGGGCCGCACTTACGAGAGACTGATCCTTGGCATCATTAATATTGGGCTTGCTCCGCACTCACCACGATTCCATCAGGGGTGTTGAACGACCATTGATTGGTTGCGATACTGCAAAGGCAAGTTCCCTTACCCTCGGTCCCACCATATGAAAGATGGTCAGAAGCTGCGCTCTTGTGAGAGATCAACGTACGTCTGATCCGAAGGTACGCTGTCGGCGGAAGTAGCAGTCAGCAAACGTCATGCAACTAATTGCAACGTATTGGCTATATGTGATAGCTAATGATGAATTTTTCGCAATATTAATCATGAATTATGCAATCGGAAACAAGGAATCGGACGTCCAACTTCAGAGTAGAAAGCAGGTCATCGTACCTGCTGAGACCGGACCTCGAAGTGGACATCTTCTGGCGCGGGTTTTAATGATGCGTCTCGATTATTCCGATACCTTTGGATACAATAAACCAGCAAAATTGTGGCCCGTCTACCACCTTTGCTGAGCCCGGAGAATGCCGGGGAAAGCCCCTCGGCATTGCTGCCGAAGAGGATGCGTGGCATCGGCATCCCTAAAGTCTAACCAAGGTCGATTCTTCCGATGGGTCCTATCGATGGTCCTAAAGTGGCGGATAACATAAGAACTGCTGATGTGTGTTCTGCCACAGTTACTAGTATGGGAGAACGTGCTCGCAAGCGAAGCTCACGTATATTGCTACAGGATTCCACGTCACACGCCCGTCGTTACCTTTCTCAGATCACGAGCATACAGATGACGGATGACTGTGCCACACAAGGGGTAGATAAAATGGCCAGTTGCAACTCAAGAATGATCGTTATCGGCTCTCGATACATATCTTCCCCCACAACTCTTATTCACAATGTCTCGTGTTTGGCTCAGTGAGTCCGATTTCGCTTGTGTTATCTCAGCTCCTGATCCATATGTGCAATACTAGTCACCGGTACGTCGGCTGGTATTGGCCAGGCCTCCGTCAAGGAGGTGATCGCAGGTGGCGAACGTGTCGCCGCCATCACTCGTAAAGCATCCGGTGTTGCAGAACTTGCCGCAACATACCCCTCTGACAAGCTCTTCGTCGTCGAATATGACGTCGGAAACCCATCCCACAACGTAGAGGAGCTCTTCGAGAAAATCCACAAGCACTTTGGCCGCATCGATGTGGTCGTCAACAACGCCGGGTATGGCTTGAACAGTGTCGTCGAGGGCACGACCGATGAAGATGCTCGCTACCAATTCGAAGTTAACTTCTGGGGTGCCGTTCGCATCAGCCGTGAGGCAAGTCCTAGCGATTGTAGTGAAAGCATGTATCTGATCGCGTTTACAGGCCGTCAAGTACTTCCGTGAAAACAAGATTCCCGCTGGTCGTATCATCAACATCTCCTCCGCCGGTGGTTTCAACTCTAACCCTACCCTTGCTTTCTACTCTGCCAGCAAGTTCGGTACGCATCTCGCTCTATGTAAAAGATATGATATCTGAAATTACTTTACAGCTCTCGAGGGATTCAGTGAGGGTCTCCACAAGGAGCTTTGCCCCGAATGGAACATTAAAGTCATTACCATCCAACCTGGAGGTGTCAGGACGGATTGGGCCAAGGGAAACATGGTTGACAAACCACTGCCTGCTGCCTATAACGCCCCTGACAGCCCTGCCAACAAAATGCGCGAACTTTACAAGGGGCACGAATACACGGGGGACGCCGTCAAGCGTACGCTCTTTTATATCTAAATACTTCCATTTCATGACCACGTTGTTCACAGTCAGCCGTGCACTCATCACCATTTCAAAAGAACCCAATCCTCCTCTTAGATTGCCTTTGGGTGCTGACTCGCAGTACATCATTAGCAACAAGCTCAAGGAGATCCAGAAGGAGTTGGATCAATGGGACGAACTGACTTTGTCTTCCGTCGCGGATGATGCGGACCCTCTCTTCTTCAAAAAGCTCAACCAAGTAGTGATCGAGAGGAAGTAGAGGAATGTCTTTGTACCGGCCCTATTCATGTATGTACGACACTTCAAGCTGTAGAATTTAACCCACGCATCATTTTTATGGCAAAACGTTGGTATGCTTTAACCTCTGCAAAACGACAGTATGGTAGTTGAAACGTTGATGATCGATAAGAACTGGAGATCGCCAATCGACAAAGAAGCCGTCAGTAAAGATATAGAGCCCCTTGCGATAAAAGCCTCGTTATTTTAGCGTAGACGACCTTAATGGTTCCAGGGAGCACGTTCCGTTAGGCCTGGGGTTTGAAGTGAAAAGAAGTCTCGGAAACTACGCAATCGTAAAATAGCTATCAATATCCCTCAGAGATATCCTCTTTTTTAGGGACGGTTCCGAGAGAGCAAATGCATCGATAACGAGAATAACTCTAATGGTATGCGACCACCTACGTACTATACATCAGCACGGGCACCCTTCTCAGGTTCCACCGTGAGAACTTTCTTCGTAGTCTAGATAACTTCGCGTGTTATCATATGCAAAATGCACACAAACGTGACGTACCCTTCAATTGCCAGCGCAAAAGTCCGATCCGCGAGCTCCAACACGTATGCCTATCCAGCATGCGTTTCGACGAAAAGAATCTATCGCATCGCCTGCATGAGAACTCGCACTGTTTTCCGTGTTGGGACACCTCGTGACGCAAGCGGTCATGATGCCGCGTGAATGACTCGGAGCAACCCATCGTGCAGAAAAAAGTTTTGCACGGCTTCGCGATGTGCGACTTCATATGCAATTGCTGCGTATAGAGATTCTTGAGGACCCGGGAGCATGCCACGTAGGGGCACGGATACCCCTCATGCTTGCCTTGCCGGGAGCCTGGGCGCGAATCAAATGTACAGCCATCGGAGATCGGCATGAACGCGGAGGAGGTATCGCAGCTCGACACCTCCTGATTACTTCCGTTGCTCGGTGTAGGGGACCCGACGGATCGATCATCATCATCTGTGGCGTCCCCGGTTCCCCGTTGCGATGTCATTGGCAGCTCAGAATGCTGTGACATAGGTGAATTCTGGACCGAACCGCCGAATTCAGGATAGACCATGGCCGCACAGGTTGTAAGACTTGACGAACACTCCATCCCGCTGTCTACAAATATCATATGATCTACTAGTGAGTGAGAATGGCGATCTGGGATATCTCAAAGTTACCTTGAGCATCAATCGCGCTGACAGTAGATTTTGATGTATTGCAATGGTCCACATCTCTGGTCAGCTGCCTTGTCGCGTATGCTGAAACAGCGTCAGCAGAGATTGTTACAACCTGGTAGTACGTATTCACCGCGAGCGCAATCTGTTCTGTTGCCAGAATAGTTGTATCTAGATAATTCGGGAGGTTCATATCTCGTAACGTCTGTTGAAGATGCGTATGATCGATGACATAGGGACATCCAACTATTATAGCTCTGGATTACACACCTTCAAATATAGAACCGGACGTGATCAGTGATAACGTTTTCGAGATAGGCGACATCAAACTTGGCTCTTGAGAGGGTTGAGAAGTTGAACTTTTCTCCTGAATTACTTCCAAATGGGATGCGTGGTTCACAGTGAACTCCAACCGCTCGAGGTTCTCGGAACGAGGGCGGTACGAAATGTCTACGCCGTATGTATCCTGGTATCCGCTTGGGAGATTCAAACAACCTAGGTTCATCATGGTTCATCAGCATCGCAACAGGCACACATAACCGATCAATTACCCTGATCATCAGCACAATGAATAGATTCCGCGCGTCCCCATGGTGCATCGTGTTGGTCGGGAGAACGTGCCAATTTGGCAAGTTCAAAAGTAAACTCAGGAGCTGTTGAAAAAGAAACACAAACATTGTGTCGTTTGAGTGGTCGAACCTTAGTACGAACCTCCTGATTGAGGCAAAGAATCCATAGTAGCACGTGTGCAAACCCGAAGACATATACTCGATTCCCCATCCTGCGGTGAGCTCTGTAAAATCAGCATCATATTTTCGGCTCCATGAGCACATTGCGGATGGGCGGGGGCGTCTCTAATGTTGTAGGTGACATTCCCGCTTAGAGGATCGACCCCAATGTCCAGTTGGGAGTCAAGTAATTTTGAGACCGGGATGGTAAGAAGCATATTGGAGTTTGCAGATTATGGAGGTGATCGAGCGTCGGACAGGAGGAGCGTACCGGATCCGAAATGAAGAAAGGTAGTGATTAAATAGTAGATAGAGCTCAACGACCGTTGTAATACGACGGAATCGTCGCATATCCGAGTTAAAGCATGAGGATAACAGTGGCCCATGATTGGCTATATGGATTTGGGGCCACAGCGTGTCAATGTACTTCCTGTGATCCGGACGGATAACCTATGTTAAGAGAGAGGAAGAGAGTAATCCATCTTTATACTCACCTCCGTTCTCTAATTTTGTGTAATTAATCCAGATCACAAGCATCTACGTGGAAGGATAATTGAAGCGTTTCGGTTGACTTGATCTTCGGACTCTTCAAGTTGGTGCCTTAACGTTTAGTATGTTAGATTGTAACCATATCCACAAGTGATAACGGACACCAACCTGAGTCGTGAAAAATAGAATAGCACAAGGTGAAGAATAACTTCTACCCCTACCGGTTTTTCGACCCGTAGTAAGTACTCGGATAGAGTTCAGTAGAAAGTGATCAGAGCCTCATGGCGGACATTCAATAGCCAAGGCACTTCCCATAGGTCCATCCCCAATGAAAAACTGCACAGAATGCATCAGGGATATCTAAGAGCGATGACGATGATCGCGTTTTCCTTGAATGCCAGTGGACCAAAATAGCATCTTTTAAGGTATTATGTTATCACAACGCATTCCCCAGTCATCCGATCCAAATGTTGCCGACTCGCTTCAAGTACTACGCTACATTTAAGTTTGACTGACATATTCGAATAGAAGGTCTCTCAGGTCTTGGAGCCCTGGACGCACGTTTGAAGAACCCCTTTGAATATTACACAGAAATAACGTGAAATGGGCATGCTTGAGTCACTGGTTTTGTTATCACCCGGTCTAAGTAGTCCTCTAGGAGGAACATAGCTCAACATGATGCGACTGTGAGATTCAAAAACGGGAAAAAACATGACACCGTCCTAGAGGTACGGTTCAGCGGTATCACGATCGGCTGCTAAGAACGTGTGGAACACTTGGTCGTGCGGAGCATCCGGCCAGTCACTTAATTTAATAGGTCAAATTCGTTAGAGTAACAGCCGGAGAATGCTCAAAGGAGTTGTAGAAAAAACGATACGATTACTCTTTCTCAAGACAGAGTCTGTAGCATGTGCATAGGCCAGATTCCACTGGTCTCTGTCGCCTCTTTTACAGACTCATGGTCGTTTCGGGTTCCCAACAGTGCCATGCCGATGTAATCCGCCCGGCATAAGACCGGGATTTCCAAATACCCACACCAGCCACCACAATCTTGCTCCAACGATGTGTGTGATTTGCGAATGGAGACAGTAACCACTCAAACGTTTGGGTTTAATGCCTAAATAGACACAGCGCGATAACAAACTTGCCTGGAATCCCAGAACTATGTGATCTCGGTCGTGAAACTTGACAAAGGCCGGAACCCAAGCGATAGTGATGGCTACAGAATTCATACAGGGCAGCTTGTGAAATCATTTTACCCATAGATGTCCAACCTGGACAGAGAGTAGTATTAAGGCTCTGTGATAGACAATACAGAATGTCAAATGAGAGGCAGCGGATACTAAGACTTACCCGTGAACGGGAATGATCGCAAATCATGTTCAGCGAGGGGACCCAGCTTTATGCATGTAATTGGGTATCAGCGACACCTTAAAGTAGCTGCACGTTTGGCAGGCGAGTCAGCATGAGTATACTTGCGAGTTGAATTTGACTGAGACCAAATCCTGCGATTGCCACAGTTGTCACGGTAGATCGACGAGTCAAAGTGGCATATCCCTTCGACACGATGACGGACAATGCACATGCAAATGCACGGCTGCAACTGTGGGGTAATGAAATTGAGTTATTACATAATTGGTCGAAGTGGGCCACGTCTTGAACGACAGTGCAGATATTCGTCGGGAGTGGCATTGTCAACTACTACATGGCCCTGACAACGTACTTTGAGGCCAATTCAAAAGGACTCAATTTTCATAGTAATTTGCCAACGATACAATAAATCTATCAAGCCTCGCTTACTGCCAACTTCAATGTAAGGGAGAAGTTGTGGCATTAAGTTGGTTCTCAAAGGATGTCAAAGGCAGTAGGACAACAGGACAAGCCTGATCTGCTTGAACGTCGGACTTCAAGCCTTCTGGTAGATGTCTTACACTCTGGATCAACTTCAAATATTCCTACCACGTAACCTACGTCAATATAGCTAATATATTCTTAGCGGCTACTCCAGGTGATAACCAAGCCGAAACCGCTGAGCAACTCAGACATAGTCACTACATTGCACACACAACAAGCATCTATCACTGCTCCATCAGTGAAGCTTTGTTCAGAATCACTTGCAGGCTGGTCGCATCTATCCGGGAATTGCGTCCACGAGGTAGCTACACGGGCTAACGTCGTGGACATGCGGCGGCCTCATATGTGGTGTCGCAGCGGAAGCTGCACATCCGTCGCTGAGTTGTCCCGCTGCGGAACGACAATTCTGCTATAGGATCTTCGCCATCCAATATCTCCTTTGAGGCGTACAATTCGAACTGTGAAGTAGAAGACAGATGTCGCTACCCGCCAAGTGTCAGCTGACCCGCTACTTGTTTCGGGGTGGTATCTCAGTTACAAGACACCGGTGCTCTCATACCTTCGATAAACTTCGTGGGCGTGGAAGTGTTATTCCCTAGAGTGGAATGTTAATCGACCTCGATGCCATTCAGCATGCCCGAGAAGTCGAAATACTGAGGGTTGATGTGAGATGAGCATGTTCAGAAAGCTAGAAACGATCCATACCAGCGTTGATTCACCCCTATAATATCATTCCTCGGTTAACGGGCATAGTGTAAAATTGCAGGTATATCTCCTTACCTAGGATGAAGTGAAGTCCATCGGGAGCGAAATTCATATGAATTAAATTCGAGCTGCCGGTTGCCGGGCACTGGTTCCTGCCACTCATCATAGCCAATTCTGGCGTTTCTGGTACCGAGACCCTGCAATCAAACACGATGGAATTAGCATGTGATTGCAGCATCATACAATGCGGGATCAGGTCCACGCATTATAACGCACTATTCACCTGCTGGCGAAAATAGGATCCGATATGAAGTCACTACGACCAATCACAACCCGAACTTAAGCTTGAGCGCTCAAGTCGTTTACGAGAGCTCATTACATACAACAAATCACGATTGCGGAGTCCAAGGGCATGCAAAAAAATCGGGGAGAGGATGGTCATTAGCGACCTCCTGCAGTGCACCCCGGCGGAGAGAATCTGCTGGGACTTCGTACAGTTGAGTGAATGCTGGCGGGCCTTTAAGTTCATCTCACGTGCGATTTTGGTAAGAGATCAATAGCAATAGCAAGTACCCTTCACTCACCGACTTGATCCTTCACGCATGGCGTGATCCGAAATATGGGGCGTGGACCAAAAGGAGAATTTGAAATGGTTGCCTCAAGGTCCGCCTATCAATGCAGGGTCGGTGTAGCCGAACGACGCAGTACGCCCCAACCTAGGAGTTGATGAGACTCGACGGGCAGAGTGACTGATACTGACCAGTGAGCCCTGTGGGTGCCGGCGCGCACGCTCGGGATAGCTGAGGATCATTCTTGAAATCCCGTGAAAATTTTTGTATTGAATTTGAGGAAAGTTTGGACCTGGATATGTGGCCTCCATGCTAAGGCGAGTGGCGATTGCGCCGACATGCGGTAGCGAGGTGGTGACTCGAACCCTTAAAAGCAAATTGAGAAGTTGATTCTGCCGCGGTTACGGGTAATCCGAATCCGGGCTTTGCAGTCAAATTTTTCTGGACTCGGAGTTGCATTGCCACCAGACTTCAGTCTTTTCCTGTATTCCACAGCAATAGCATAAGATTACGGGGACTCTAGGTCGAGGCTAAAAAGCCAGGGACCCATCTTTTACGCTGGTCAAAGGGCCACTAGAGTAAGTACATGTATAATATTAATGAAGGGTCAGAATTATTTTTGGCTCGTTCCATGAGGTAGCCTCACGGTGTCGCAGTCGCTCCTCCAAGGGCCTTTCAACGCTGCGGCGACAAGTTGTGGGGTAGACATCTTTCTCATCGCTTCACCCGGACGTCAAAACAGCTCATTTGACACTTGACGAGGCACGCTTCACTAGGCCATAGCTGTACTCAACAAGAGTGACCTCGATTACTATTTAATTTCGTGGAAAGTTAACGTGCGTTGCAGACCCCGTGTTTGACGAATCTATGAGTTCTCCATCGCACGCTGTAACCATCCATTTGCCGGGTCACATTCTATCTATACACAGAGCATGGATCTCGGCCACCAAGGCGCACCTTTTACTGCCGTATGCCTGGTCCCCTCACGTTTTAGTGTTATTTAAGTCCACGCCTCTCGTATCCGGGTCGAACGACATCTATTTTGCGTTCACCACTGTAGATTTCTACTCCCCGTAACCATGGAGAGCCCTAGCCCTTCGCACCGGACCAGCTATGTGTCAACCACCAAGCCGTCCCCGGTCTTCAGATGTCGTCAGTGCAACTCCCGACAGGGCGCCAGGAACCTTGTTGTATGCATCGATGGCACCTCTAACCAATTTGGTCACAATGTGATTACTCTGACTCTCCGTTGTTTCAGAGCCAGCTAACAGCCTTGATTAGAATACCAATGTGGTGAAACTGTTCGCCAAGATCGACTTGGAAACGATTCAACCGGCACAATTCGCATATTATTCTAGTGGTATTGGCACACGCCCCAAATCTATGGACATTCTCGATCGTATGAAGCGAGCTGTCTCCGACAAATTTGACATGGCAATTGCGTGGTTCGTTCTTGTTATAGAATTGACTTTCTGGCTCAGTAAAATAATCTATGTTCGATAGGAATATGGAAGAAATTGTCAAAGATGCGTATGGTTGGCTGGCACGAACCTATAACGAAGGGGATCAAGTATATCTCTTCGGTTAGTTGTAATCGTCTCCATTCGTTCGATTCTAATGATTGTGGTGGTATAGGTTTCTCTCGGGGGGCATATCAAGTGCGCGTACTTGCAGGGATGATACACGAGGTGGGAAACGGATTGGTAAATGATCAAGGCGATGAATTGAACGTACATGTTAGGTTGGCCTTATTAGGACGCCAACGGAGAAGCAAATCGGAACGTGAGTAGCACGTTGCGTGGCTCGTGCCTTGACGAACTGCTCCTCAGAGCTTACGACCACTACGAAGCTATTCGCTCAAACAAGCCCAAGACACGACAAATTGCTAGAGAATTCAAGAATACGTTCTCCTGGAAGGGGTTGAGAGTACACTTCGTCGGAGTCTGGTAATTTATGTCTCCGTACCTCAATTGGGCGATGCCTAAAACTTATCTCTATCAGGGATACCGTTTCCTCAGTAGGGCTTATAAGAGGAGATGTCTTCCTTTCGACATCTTCGTCCGCTGCCCATGCTTGTCACTTCCGACACGCACTTGCTCTTGACGAACGCAGGGTCAAGTTCATGCCTGAGTATTTCCACGAAATGAACTCCCAAACGAATGACGGAGAGTCCAAATACATTGTTCGCACTCCGGATGCTGTGTCCGCAGGAACTTCCGCGAACGGCGAAGGGACTGATCCCGGGGTCAGCGGAAAAGCCCACGGCAAGTCCAAGGATATCGACGCTGGACACAACGAACACCCAGCATCAACGTCGAATACGAGCAACAATGGAACTGAATTCTCGGGAAGCAAGAAAGTTGATGGCGTCAAGTCTGTGGACCCCAGTTCCGACGTCGAAGATAAGATCAAAGAAGTCTGGTTTGCTGGAAGTCACTCAGACGTGTAGGTACACATTCGCAACCTACAGTTATGATCCTGACCTCTACCCACAGAGGGGGCAAGAACAGACCTGGTATATCCCATCAGGCCGGGAACGTTTCGCTGCTCTGGATGCGTAGAGAGGCAAACAAGTGTGGTCTTGTTTTGAAACCCACGGACATAGTCTGGGTACCAGACGATATTGATTTCGGCTTTAATGACTCGATGACCATGAGCTGGAAAATAATCGAACAACTTCCTATTACACACCAGGTGTCGTTTAGTGGCGCAGGTGAGAATGATCGACGGTAAGCATTCATATTATTCCGGTTCTTGTTCTAATCTCAAACCTGATAGCCGACATCAGCTGCGACCACGTCGCATTATACCCGGTCAAAAGGTCCACGCCTCCATTCTTTATGCGAATGCGTATCAACCAGCAGCAACGCTGGGTGAGGGTTTCGATATACCTACCATACAAGCTGAACTCGGGGATACGGAATTGGACAAGAAACTATGGGAAACGGGATTATTCGACGATACCGCCGCGCAAGAACTAGTTGCGTACTTGGGTGGTCAGCAAGGAGTTGCCCCAATATACCTCGACCGATTACTGTTCATGTTGCGATTCGGTAAGTATTACTCGTTCGATCAGCTCGATAATAATAGCTTCGCTTTCAGAGGAGGGCAAGCGATGTGTTAGGAACGTGCCTGGTTGGCGAGAACAGTTTATGAGTCTCATGAAGAATTCCAATTGCGCACCCCTTGTCAAGCTGGTCACCATCGTCGCCTATTACGAGGCTTGTGAGCGCTCTTTACGAACCCACATACCTTGTTATGTATAAACATTCGTTACAGCTTATGATCCAGAGGTCAATCCAGCCAGTCCAGCGCCACCTCACAAGGAAACCAGCCTGGGAAGCCCTGCGTCATCTCACGAGGAACCGTCCACAGAAGTGTTCAGCGAAGCGAAAGATTGTTTCAGTCAGGTTCTGAAGGCCCATAAACACCGGGATGGTCCCAGGGTAGTCGCTCTCCTGAGACCTTTAACGAGACACCGTAGTTTGCGAGAGCGCATTCTCACTCCCGATGTCTTAAAGGCTCTCGTGGGGTTACTCGATCAGATCGTGGGACAAACGGAGGGCAATTTCGCACAGGCAATGGATGGCCTGAACTGCCTATTACAGTGTGGTGCGTCGTTTGGTCGCGGTACATTTAGCGACTTATTCACAATGTTCTAGAGGGCACCCGTCAATTCCTCATCAAGGCACTCGGCGAGAATTTCCCTGGTTCAAACGAGTCTCGGCTTGCCAAGATATTGGGGGTTAAAGGTTAGCACTTTACGAGTGACCAGAACTGCACGCGATGGACACCCTGTCTTAGATCCGCGTTTTTTGATTGCCACGCTGCGTATGGTGTCAACTCTTTCGAGAATTCCAGAAGGCAAGTATTCTCGATCCTCAATGATTTGTGGTGAATTAATTGTTGTGATTGCGTAGAAACAGCGAAAGCCGTGTGCAATGTTGTGAAGCCCAGGCTGATGAGCTTGGCGAAATCAAAAGAACGACTTGTTGGTATCCTTGCTGTTGAGATATTACTCGCCCTGTTCGACCTCGCCGATCCAGGTATGCCCTAGTTTTGCACTATTGTTCATGTCTAATTGGTCTGTTTCAGTCCGACTAAACATTCACGATGCACTGGTTCGAGTAAATCTCGCTAGCGCACTGGCTCGCTTAGACCCAGACAGACGCGATCCTGCTATAGAAACGATATTACAAACCCTTTTTGGGTTTGGTGAGCAGGACATTTCTCTATCTGCCTCGACCCATCACATACATTGCATCAGGTTCCACGGTACTTCAACCGCACCAAAGAAAGCTCATTGCAGAGTTGAAAGCAGCTGCTCGTCACGGCAATGCTCAAGAGCGTACCGCTGCGACAATGACCCTCCTAAACCTATGCACGAGTGAGTCTTAATTTTATGGACCATAGGTACGCGTTAATGCCTCTTCAGCCAAGGCGATCCGTGATTACCTCCTCGAAATTAATCTGTTGGATGCCTATATCGATCAGATGCAAAGGAAGGATAGCGCACTCCTCGCTGCGTACGCGTTGGCTGTCTGTTTGAAAAAATACCGTAGGTTGAATCCTGTGCAGTGGGACTCGCATAGCTTATACTTGCGCTAGACGACATGAAGGAATCCGTCAAAGACAATGAACGCCTTCCGAAACACATCGTTGGGATGCTACGACTGGACTACTTCGACGATGCTGTGGGTCCAGTCGAAGGGTTCCAGATATTCGGCGATTTCATGCAACAAGGTAATACATCGCACATTTTTTCGGTTTCGTTCTACTTAATTTGGGGCCAGACGACCTGCGGAAAAAGATCGAGAATTATGACATTACCAAAATTCTGGACTCAAAGCTAGGCAGGGGAAAGACTAAAGAGACTAGGACAAGCCTCATATGTTTAGACATCTTCCGATCCTTTGGTTCGTATTGAATGCTTCAGTGTCGATAATGGTTCAACGAAGCTGATGGACCCCTAGACGCGAATGGTCCCTGGACTGGTCAGCTCGTGGACAGGAGTTTGAGGTATCTAGAGAAACCGACGTGGAAGTCTCAGAAGGCAGGGGTGACGATTCTCTCTGCGTTGGCCAAGACCGGTACGCGTTTTTTCATTGAGAGGCTATTTTTTTTGGCCTCACATAACCTTAGAACATGGCGTGGCAGCTATAGAGCCTAAGATACCCGAGATCATAGGGATGCTCCTCCCGGATGATTATCAGTTAATTACGCCAACTACAGGCCCTAGCGTCAAGGTGGAAACTACGATTGCTTCGACCGGCGAGGGGTCTGCTGCGGTGGCCATCCAGCCAGATGTAGCTAGGGCTAATCCGGCCAGCGAGGGGTCTGCTGTAGTGGCTAATCAGCCAGATGTGACTACGGCTGCGTTGGCCGGTGAGGGGCCTGCTGTGGCCAACCAGCCAGAGTCAGATACCTCCCAGAATTCCTCGCACAAGACACCTTCGTGGATGTTAGGACCTGCATGCGCGTTGCGAACCTTGGCGCAGAATAGTATGTTTTCTCTCGTCCTCGTACCGCAAGACCGTCGATGCTGATGATCCTGGTCACCTCAGAGACGTTACGTGACCGTGCTCGCGGGACAGCCCAATACGGCAGTTTGAAACATTTGTATCTATCCGGAACGCTAGTTGACGGTAGAGATACGAGGGCGTGGCGTGTCTTCACTCCAACTCGAGGTGAGCTGACTTTTCTGCATCAAGATGAGACACCCAATTCTTATTCCTTTAGCCGATGTCACGGAGATGCTCGACAAATTGATCAAAGCGGTGGACGAAGAGCTCTCAGAAGAAGGTCTCATGTCGGTAGGGGATACGGTATTGCCACACATCCAACATTGGGACCGCTTCTGGTCGATACTCCGCAATCGGACGGCGGCAGTTGTGACTCTCCTTCCAGGTTTATTCGGTGTCTCAGTCCTAGCAATTCTTGCCGCTATTGTAGTCCCACCGGTTTATCTTTCAGCTCGGACATACAGGTGCGTGTCAGCGATGTATCCCTGTGAGCAGAATACTGATGTGCATGGGTATCTAGGATCGCCAAAGATGTGTTGTTGCGGCAATGGAACAGTTTTATTTTGGACCGCCTGAACCAGAGTTCGGTCGCGGGTCTTGTTAGACAAGGCGCCGAAACCGTCGTGCAGGGCGCTGGGACTGTTATACACGGTGCGGGGACTGTTGTACATGGCGCTGGGAACGTCATACAACATGGTGCTGGGACTGTTATACAGAGCGCCGGGAACGTGGTGCGGCACAGTACCTTCATTGGCCGTCACGGCGAGAGTCCTTCGGGAGATGACCGTGGTGAGGGACCTTCGGGTATTCATTCTGATGGAGGGGCTTCGGATGGAAGGGAAAGTCCTCTAAGCGGAGACTCGTAGAGGCTGGCCAGCTTCTTTGGGGTAATGGCATACGGTCCGATGCTGGAATTGTAATGTATCCATTCATGGTCTGTTCTTGTCAAGCATGTCTCTAATTGTCTTGTACACTACGCTTCGCGTCAGCGAATTCAGTACACGTATGGACCCAAGAAGTGCTTAGGTAGGTCGTGCTGAAGCTGCCGCGGCTATATTTACATAAGTTTGGCACCCCAGCCTTCCCTTGGACACGAGGACAATCGTGGAGACCCATGCGACTGCCCAATCGACACCAGTTCACAGTGCTTTCAGCCTTGAGGCTGTGACCGCTTTACACTTTCTGCTTGCTCGACGCAGGAATTGCACAATTTAATCGGTAACGCGTGTAATGATAGTAATTTATATAAACCAAAGACTCGTCAAACACGCTCTTGGATCACTGGGCCCCGGTCTTGAGGGGTTATGGCGTAACGGTTCCCCCTGAGTTGGCCCCTTTTCCGTGGTTCCAACGGGAACTCAGCGCGGAGTTTGGTCTTCCATTTTTCTTATTCAAACTGATTGAATCAAGGGTCCGTGTTCCAAAGGTGGCTCCGGGCGGCAAATGACAGGACTTCTTTTCATGCTGTGATTTAAACTCGCCAGATTCAGTCGCACTACGCTAGACCCAGATATGTATGTATACTGGTCGGTCCTCGGTGGGTCGGCTCGGTTGCCGCTGCGCCTATCATAGAGCGCTTTCGTCGTACCGCGGTGCCTTTATTAATAGTACTTGGCAGGCCTCGCGGACGAGTTCCTGGATAACATATCGTTACAACGTGCATTTCGGCCCTATTTCGTGGGCTAGCGCTATTAAAACACGTACTAGTTGCGAGCGAGAATTGCATTCCACGTCGCTATACTCTATCCCTTATGGACTTGGAGAGTCCCCGCACTTCATTTTATTCCGCACATGCAAGCGTGCCGACAGCTTCGTCATCTCATCAGACTCCACCCAGATGTCCGCAGTGCGGATAGCGGACGGAGGACCCAAGGAACCTCGTTGTGTGTATCGACGGCACCTCCAACAAATTTGGGCAGAATGTGCTTGTCATCTTCTCCACAGCGTCCTGATCTCAGCTCAGTACAATCATCAGAACACGAACGTAGTGAAACTGTTTGCCAAGATCAATCTGGAGAGCGACGATCCAAAGCAATGCGCGTACTATTCCAGTGGAATTGGTGCTCGTCCGGAATCGCTGCATATCCTACAACGCACGGGAAGAGCAATCTCTGACAAATTCGATATGGCGATTGCGTGGTTTGTAGCCGTTATACTTCGTGCGTTCTTTGACATAATGAAAACATTCTACTGCAGGAATATGGAGGAGATTGTTAAGGACGCTTATAGCTGGCTGGCACGAACCTATCATAAAGGGGATCAGATATACCTATTTGGTACGTCATATTTCTCGTCGTTGCTCACTCAACTAATACGGTTGTGGTATAGGTTTCTCTAGAGGCGCATATCAAGTACGCGTACTCGCTGCCATGATACACGAGGTGAAACTCAGATTGATTAGTCATCGCACATGACGTAAACTGTGCACGGGCATTTAGGTTGGCTTGATAAGGACGCCGACGGAAAAACAGATTGGGTCGTAAGTACCATAATACAAGGAGCAAGGAGACTTGACGAACCGTTCGTTTCTCAGGGCATATGATCATTATGAAGCTATCCGTTCGAAGAGGGCCAAAACACGACAAAACGCGAGCGAGTTCAAGAACACGTTTTCGTGGAAGGATTTGAGGGTGCACTTCGTTGGGGTTTGGTAATCTAACAGTTTTTCTTACTCGAATGATAGTTAACACTATTTCGGTCAGGGATACTGTCTCGTCCGTGGGGCTTATAAGAAAAGACGTCTTTCTTTCGACTTCTTCATCCGCTGCTCATGCCTGCCACTTTCGACACGCCCTTGCTCTCGACGAATTTCGGGTCAAGTTTATGCCAGAGTATTTCCACGAAATCAATGTTCTAACGGACGACGGCAAGTACCAACACAGTATCGCCTCTCGCAACATTGGCGACGCACCAACTGACGAGGATGCACGACGCCTGTCTATTACAAGCAATGGATCTCATCTCTCAGTGGGAAAAAAGACTACCAATATCAAGGAAGTTTGGTTTACTGGCAGTCATTCGGATGTGTAGGTACTCCTTTGAAACACCACAGCTAAGAAGTTGACTTTTTTTTGCAGCGGTGGTCGGAACAGGCCGGGAAAATCCCATCTCGCCGGGAACGTCTCGCTCCTATGGATGCGTCGAGAAGCAGCTGACACTGGTCTTGTGTTGCTTCCTACGGATGTAGTTTGGGTCCCAGACGACCTGGACTCTGGGATCAGTAATTCAATGAATTTTTGGTGGGGAATTATTGAATGTATTCCCATCAAGCATCAAATAGCTTATAGCGGCGCCGGTGGCGATGCTCGACGGTAACACATCCTGTGTTCTATTCAGACATGTCGCTGATCTCATACGTGATAGCCGACATAAGCTGCAGCCACGTCGAATCATACCTGGCCAGAAAGTCCACGCTTCTATTTTGTGTGCGAATGAGTATGAGCCACGAGTAAGGCTAGGAAAAGGTTTCGACATTCCCATTACTCACGCCGAACTCGAAGATATAGAGTTGGATGATCAATTTTGGGAGACCGGACTGTTCGATGACAGTGCGGCGTCAGAATTGTTAACCTACTTGTGTGCTGAAGAGGGCGTCGCGCGGATACATCTTGACAGATTGTTATTCATGCTACGATTCCGTAAGAATTTCCCACCCTTTCTACCCGCCAAATATCGATGCCTTCTCGCTTTACTTTTTAGGAGAGGGAAGGCAATACGTCAGGAAGGTGTCCGATTGGCAAAACCGCTTTCTGAACCTCGTTAACAATAGCCGCGCCGCTTGTTAGACTACTCGTGCTTGTCGCTTACTACGAAGCCTGTGAGTACCTATCATGTCATGCGTCATGCCATGTAAATCATTTTCCTTTCGTTTGCAGCATGTGAACCCGAAACTCTCTCGACGAGCCCTGCGCTACCTGAACCTTCGCAAGAAGCATTTCGCGATGCCGAGAAACACCTTATTTACATTTTGACTGCGCGCAAGCATCAAGATGGACCTAGAGTTGTTTCTCTTTTGAGACCTCTGACGAAACACCAGGCTTTGCGGGAGCATGTCCTCACCCAAAAGGTGTTGGAAAAACTTGTGAAGTTGCTCGATAAGATTTTTCAACGGCTAAAGGAGAATTTTTCTCAGGCGACGCATGGACTAAGCTACCTGTTGCAGTGCAGTGAGTTGGTAATTATCGCTTTTCATCTAACGATTCATTTGAGACCCGTTAGAGGAGACGCAGGAATTCATAATCAAGGAGCTTGAGGTCGGTCCAACGGGCTCCAACGTATCTAGACTTTCTCGTATATTGGAGATGAACGGTAAGGCTGCATATACAAACCGGACTGCTTTGATGCTGAATCCCCTTTAGACCCGCGTCTTTTGGCCCCTGCGCTCCGCATGGTATTGACTCTTGCTCATATTCCTCAAGGCAAGTACCTTCAACTTTACTAGAAGACCATACGTGACACACGCAAATAGCGGGCCCTTTGTGCTCTGCAGTGAAGCCTAGACTGATGGAGTTAGCAAGAAGAAAGGAGCGGCTAGTTGGTCTTCTCGCCGTCGAAGTATCACTTGTCCTATTAGACCCCAACGGCCAGGGTATGTAGTATCACCTCGACCTATGCTCTCGCTCTCGCTCTCCTAATGCCTCCTGTCTCAGTCCAACTAGATATTCGCCATGCCCAGGTTCGTGCTAATCTCGCGAGTGTGTTGGTTCGCTTGAACCCCGGAGGACCCGAATCGAGTCGCCACTTCGATCCCGGACAACAAATATTTCGTGACCTTTTCGGCCTTAGTGAGCACCGTTGATCATATTCCTGATGATTTTGATCACGATGTCATTTGGGGCAGACTCCAAGAGGCTTAACAAACCTCAGAAAAAGCTTATTGTAGAGCTGAAGAAAGCCTTGAGTAACGGGAACGCTCGGGAGCGTATCGCTGCAACGACAACACTCTTGAACCTTTGCGAGAGTGAGTCCTTTGATAGACGACATACATGGACTCATGGATCATTAACAAAGGCAATTCGCACATTTCTGCGCGAAATCAACCTGTTGGAAGTCTTCATAGATCAACTGCAATCTCAGGAGAGTGCATTGCTCTCCGCGTTCGCATTGGCGGTCTGTTTGAAACATGGTGAATAAAATTGTTCAAAACCGAACCCGTATGGCTCAGGATTCCGTTAGATGACATGAAAGAGCCCATCGAGAACAATAAATTCCTCCCGGAGCGTATTGTAGAAATGCTTCGACGGGATTATTTCGATGATGCTGTTGGCCATATCGAGGGGTTCCATATTTTCAAAGACCTGATGCAATACGGTAACGATCCAGTTGTGTTTCGTTTCGGCTCCTCATGCTAACGTATTTTGGGCTAGCCAATTTGAGGGAAAAAATCAAGCGCCACCGACTCACGGATATCCTGGGTGCAAAACTGAAGGGCAAGCCCAAGGAGATTCGTACAGATCTGATCTGCTTGGATATCTTTCGGTCCTTTGGTATGTGTTTGGAATGCCATGTTTGCTCGAGGTATCTGAAGCACTACTAACAGACAAGAATGATCCTTGGACCGGAGATCTTGTCGAGAATAGTTTGAAATACCTACGGAGCGAAAGATGGAAAACCCAGAAAGCAGGAGTGACTCCTCTCTGCGTTGGCTCAGACGGGTACGCAGCATCTCTAGACAAAAGACCTCTAACGTTTTATGACTTTAGACTACGGAGTAACAGCAATCGAGCCTCATATGGTCAAGATAATCGAGATGCTTCTCCCGGGGGACTTCGTGTTAATCCCGCCGATTTCGCATGGGTCGAGCGTTGCGAC
This sequence comes from Solioccasus polychromus, assembly GCA_038090335.1. Classification (NCBI taxonomy): domain Eukaryota; kingdom Fungi; phylum Basidiomycota; class Agaricomycetes; order Boletales; family Boletaceae; genus Solioccasus; species Solioccasus polychromus. The sequence goes on along the minus strand of JBBPMM010000094.1, from coordinate 44,736 downwards.
TCTTCCCGGACCGAACGATGGTCAGGCTGAGCGTGGCAACCCCGCGTCAGTCACTGCTTTGGACGCGCCCTGCGGGCCATCTTCGTGGATGATGGGACCGGCATGCGCTTTGCGCATCCTAGCTCGGAAAAGTAGGTTGTAACCTTGTCTTGCAGAAGTATTACAACTGAGGTGATGATATATATTCAGAGACGTTGAAAGACTCTGTGCGCAAAACGAGACAATATGCGGACCTGAAAGACTTGTACCAATCTGGAGCGCTCGTTGGTAGCAAAAATACGAGGGCATGGCAAATCAAGACTCCAAATCGAAGTGAGCCTAGTTTCCAGTTGATTCGTGTCACTGATAAGCTCTTCAGCCGACGTTACCTATACGCTCGACAGGATGATCAAAGTCATCGATGGAGAGTTGTCGGAGGACGATCTCATGTCCGTCCGGGATACGATGTTACCCCACATTCAGCACTGGGACCGGTTGGTGACGACGCTCCGCGACCGGGCAGTTGAGGGCGTGGTTGTCCTCCCTGTGTTGCTGGGCGTGTCGGCAATAGCAATCCTTACAGCGAGCGTGCTCATGTCGGTGCATGTATCTGAGAGGGCATACCAGTACGTCGCAAAGATATATTTTTGGAGTACAACGATGCTGACGAACATGTAGGCGGACGTCTAGGTGTATACAGCGAAGCACTCCTCCAACATGGGTGCAGTCGGTTGGTCGAACGACCCAACATATGTGGGGTAGTCTGCGTAGCAAATTCGATGGGGGAGACGTTGGACGCGGCATTGTCTAGAGCACTCCAGTTGGGCGACCTGACAGCGAAAGATTAGTGGATTGGGGTGGTGACAAAATGCACGAGGCGGCCGCGCATCAGCCAAGGCGGGCCGGGAGCGAAGCCTCCTTACCTAGCCACACACCACGATGGTAGCGGAGTAGCATTTCGGCTTTGCGAAAATAGACTCCCCGTAATGTATCGTTGATGTGCTATTTCTATGGTGCTATCTAGGGGGAACACCGGGCGCATTTGAAATGACTGGAACAACACGGTAATTACTTTGTGATGCAAAAATAACGCAAGGCACAGTGAGCTGCCTCCGGTTCTAGTGCAAGGCCAAGTAATTTATCAGCTCCACCGTTGTTAAGTAAGCGCCCCAAAACGGTAATGGAGTGAGGTGCCTTGAGAGCGTAGAGCCATCATGGAAACAATGGCCCCGGACTCCGACACGGAACCTGAGATCACTTAGCAATCAAGAGAGACAACCCTTGAACGTTCAATCAACTCCCCGTCGAGGTTTGGAGATGGATCTATTTCGCAGTCTAATACGGTCATATATCACTGCGGAGCGCGTTCTGAGATGGTCGTGAATGGTTGACGCCGACTCTAACGAGCTTGAGCCTGCTGTTCCCAAAATTGTCTCTTCAGAGTCTTTTCCGAGTTATCACTGTTCCGATTAGAGGACTCGACGGTAGTGCTGGCAGAACGAGTGATGGAGAATCGGATCGACCTCACGGTGGGCACGTTTTCAGCTTTCGTGTTTGGGTGCCGACGGTCCTGCGATGTACTGAACCGCTCTGACGCCGCATGTTTATGCATTCGGCCAAGTTTTCCATTCTCCCCTTCCATTGGTACTGGAAATGAAGATTCTCTGCTCCATCGAAATTTGTCTATTCCTCAACATTTATCGGCAGTCGAGGCCCAGTCTACACTATTGTTTTTATGATGCGCCGACGACACAGCAGCTCGGTGAACTGTAGCAATATTGTTTTCATTGGTTGGTGAGTATCATTACCGCGCTTTTCACGGACGCTCGTACCTTATCATGTATGTCCAGCTGATTGCATTCTGTCAAAGTTATGAATTGATTATTACACACATGGCCTACAGTTTACTGGGTCACGTTTCTTCCACCCGGGTAGCACGAATCGCGCCCAAAGGCGTGTCGCTCGGCACCTTGATCGCCTTGCACCCTGGTGCTTTTTAAGCCCTTTCCACTTTCTCAGTTCTCGAGTGAAGACCTCACTTCGTTCATCCCATCCTTGTCCTTCCTATTTTTTCTTCACAATCCTCATGACCTCAGAGATCCAGTCTCCTCTCATTAGGTGTCCACGGTGTAAATCCCGAGAGGACGCGAGAAACATCGTCGTCTGCATCGACGGCACTTCCAACCAGTTCGGACAAAATGTAACGTAACTGTTCTGTATCTCGGTCTCGTCTCTGCTCACTACTATCATCAGAATACCAACGTGGTAAAATTGTTTGCGAAGATTGATCTAGAAAGCGACGCTCGACAGCAGCGCGCATATTATTCCAGCGGAATCGGTGCTCGCCCTGAATCGCTGAATATTTTTGCACGTATGGGAAGAGCTGTCTCTGACAAGTTCGACATGGCGATTGCTTGGTTCGTATTGTTTGCGTGTTTTTGCCGGTCAACGTGATAGACCACGTGTAATGGCAGGAATTTGGAAGAAATTGTCAAAGATGCGTATACCTGGCTCGCACAGACGTATGGAGAAGGGGACCAGATATACTTATTTGGTACGTTTGGTTCCTTGTTTATCTAGTTATCGCTCATAGTCCTGTGGTAGGTTTCTCTCGAGGTGCCTATCAAGTGCGAGTGCTTGCGGCAATGATACAGGAGGTGGGACCCGGATTGATAATTGTTTGTAATCTTGAACTAAAAGCGTGTTAGGTCGGCCTAATACGAACGCCAACGAAGAAGCAGATTGACTTGTACGTACCAAATGTCTGGATTGTCCGGAATTAACATATCGTCAGGGCTTATACTCGCTATGAAGCCATTCGTTCGGGAAAGGCGAAGACACGACAAGACGCTAACGAGTTTAAGAACACGTTTTCATGGAAGTATGTGAGGGTGCACTTTGTTGGAGTTTGGTAAGATAAAAACATATTTGTATCTTAATTGGACGATGCCTCACACTAATCTCGGTTAGGGATACTGTCTCATCCGTGGGGCTCATCAAAGGAGATGTGTTCCTTTCGACTTCCACATCAGCGGCGCATGCCTGTCATTTTCGACATGCGCTTGCCCTAGATGAGCGTCGGGTCAAGTTCATGCCAGAGTACTTCCACGAAATGAACTCTCTAACGAAATGCGAAGATGGCATGTATAAATACACGCCCGGCACCGAAGGCACCGAAGTCTCAAGAGACATAGGTACTCCAGATGTCAAGGAGGTTTGGTTTGCTGGCAGTCATTCGGATGTGTGGGTACACTTTGCGAGCCTGCGTTTAAGATAGTGATTGTTTCGGCAGAGGTGGCACGAGCAAATCTGGAACGCCTCATCAAGCCGGAAACGTCTCATTGCTTTGGATGCGCCGAGAAGCGAAGGAGCACGGTCTTGTCTTGAAACCGACAGACATAGTCTGGGTCCCGGATGATGTTGATTTTGGTATCAGCGACTCAATGACATGGGGATGGAAAGTCATTGAAGAAATTCCCATCACTCACCAAGTATCCTTTAGTGGCCCGGGTGAAAACGGTCGTCGGTAAGTCTATTCGTCGCGCTAGTTCGCGTTCCCGTGTTGACCTGGCATCCTGATAGCCGACATCGTCAGCAACCACGTCGAATCATACCCGGTCAAAAGATTCATGCCTCCATTTTATATGCAAATGCGTATCAGCCGCGAGCAACTCTAGGAGAGGGTTTCGACATTCCTTTTATGCAAGTCGAAGACCTAGAGAAAGAACTGGATGGTCAGCGTTGGGAGACGGGATTGTTCGACTCCACTGCGGCACAAGCGCTCGTGGATTACTTGGGTAGAGGGATCGCGCCGATATACCTCGACAGACTGCTGTTCATGCTGCGCTTCGGTGAGGTTTCTTATCTTTTGTATGGAGATGATAATTAAATACCTTTCAGAGGAAGGAATGCGATACGTCAGGGGAGTGGATGGCTGGGAAGAAAAGTTCAAAAGTCTGATGAACGACCATGAATGTCCTTCTCTCGTCAGGTTGATCGCCATTGTTGCCTATTTCGAAGTTTGTAAGTGGCTTTCCGCTTGCACGTGCACCATGTCATATATGATCGTTTTGCAGCTGCTGTTCCGCTTGATGTTAAATTTACGGATATGATATCCAAAGTAGCGAAAATCTGTTTCGACGACGTACTGAAAGAAGGCAAACCTCAAGATTATCCCAGAGTGGTCAGTCTCCTAAGACCCTTGACCAAACACCCATTCTTGCGAAAGGACATTATCGATAACAAGGTCTTGGATACTCTCCTGCGGTTGCTCGATAAGGTCGTGGGGGAGGGGGAAGGGATTTTTGCTCAGGCAATGAATGGCCTAGACTGCCTGTTACAGTGTGGTACGCGAACGATCATCGCGTATCCAATGACTCACTTATGATTCACTAGAGGATACCCGCGGGTTTTTCGTCCGTGCTCTTGAGGATCCTTTCCCGGGCTCGAAAGTAACCAGGCTTTCTAAGATATTGCAAGTCAAAAGTAAGGACTATGTACGACGGAAAGTGGTATGGAGATTAACTATGTGTTTTAGAACCGCGCCTTTTAACTGCCGCGTTGCACATGACGTTGACTCTCGCACGAATCTCGGCGGGTAGGTATCCCCAGTTTGCAGCAAGCAGAGTTTGCTATAATTCATGGCAACAGATGCATGCAATGTCGTAAAGCCCCGGCTGACGAAACTGGCAAGATCAAAGGAAAGACTCGTTGGCCTCCTTGCTGTTGAAATATACATTACCCTATACGTTCCCAGTTCTGAAGGTAAATACTAGTTATATGTCCTAGATCTCGTCTAACATTATTGTTCCAGGGAAGACTGCCGGCACATCTTTTTTGAATCGACTCAAGATTGGCTGCAAAAGCATCTTAAAACGACTAACTAGTTGTGGTGCAGAGAAAATAGATATTCGGGACGCACGCGTTCGAAGCAACCTCGCTGACGTGCTGGTGCACTTGAATACTGACAGATGTGGATCGGCTGAGCGGCAAGCTGATACTCCACATCCTGGACGACAGGAATTAAACCGTCTTTTCGGTCTTGGTGAGTGGCGTTCGTCAGTATGTTTCTGACGAATTCGAACCGACATACATGCATCAGATGCGTCAAAGCTCGGTGAACCACAGAAAAAACTCATTAAACAGCTGAAAAATGCTGTCCGGAATGAAAACGCTCGGGAGCGCACGGCTGCGACGATGACCCTTATAAAGTTATGCGGAAGTGAGTTCAGTTTTATAAACAATCTGAGAGCACCAGTTCATGCTTATCAGCTAAGGCTATCCGCATGTATCTCCACGAGATTGGCCTGTTGAACGTGCTCATTTATCAGTTACAACGTAAAAACAAGGCACTGCTTGCTGCATACGCATTGGCTGCTTGTTTGGAACATGGTAAGTAGAGTTAGGCTCTATGGCACTCGTGACTCATGCCATGCTAGACGACATGAAGGAGTTCATCACGGACAACCGGAATCTCCCGGAATACATCGTTGGGATGTTACGAAACGGTTACTTCGACGACGCTATCGACTCGGTCGAAGGGTTCCAAATCTTTAGAGAGTTGATGAGAAACGGTAATGAACTATTTCGTTGATCTTGCACAGCACGCTGACATGTTCGTGATCAGCTGACCTGTGGGAAGCGATCAAGTCTTACTTCAACACTAAGAATCACCATGAGAGCAAGAGTCACATTGTCGAAGTGCTGAACAAGAAGCTAGGCAAAGGTGAACCGAAGGAGACTCGGAGAAGCCTTATCTGCATGGACATTATCCTGTCCATTGGTGCGTGCAGAAAATTGTGATATTTGATGCGTTGTGGCTAAGGTCCTCTAGATGAGGACCGTGGGGTTTCTTGGACTGGCGAACTTGTCGACAAGGGCTTGCAATATCTACACAATCAAAAGTGGGAAACTCAGAAAGCAGGAATTGCGATCCTCTCTGCGATGGCTCAGACAGGTACGCGTTATCCCCGTCCCTATCCTGAGACCGCCCTGAAATTCTATGATTGTAGGGCACGGCATTGCGGCCATCAAGCCCAATATACCGTATATCATTGATATGCTTATACCCAAGGAATACCGGAGGACTCGAACAATGACAAACTTAGCTAGTCAACGTCCAGGTGGAGGAGGATCGACCCTGGCGTCGGGTCTGGCCTTGCGGATGATGAAACTTGTCAACCCGTTGTTTACTCTGATGCGGAACGGCGACTCTACACCTTCACAAAAGATGGGACCTGCGTGCGCGTTGCGTCTACTGGCAAGGAATGGTAAGTGGCGCTCTTACCAAGGGTGGAATGTTGTGGTGATATATGATAACAGAGACGCTGCGCAACGCTATTCGAGAGCCCGAGACAACCAACACCAAGAGACAATATATAGAACTTAAAGATTTGTATCAGTCTGGAATGCTCGTCGGTGTCACAGATACACCGGCGTGGCGTATGGCGACTCCAAACCGATGTGAGCTGACTTCTTCAATGTGAAACGTTGGACTACATGTTAATGCTCTATTCAGCCGATGTTACCTACACGCTCGAGCAGATGTTTAAAATAGTCGATAAAGAAGTCGTGGAGGATGATCTCCTGTCCGTCAGGGATACCATGTTACCCCACATTCAACATCGAGACCGCCTTTTGACGATGCTCGGATATGCTACAATGGAAGGTATAGTCCTCCTTCCCACCTTGGTCGTTGCCATGATAGTCGGGGTTCCCGTCTGGACCGTGTTCATGTCGATACATCTGTCTGGTCGAGCATACTGGTGAGACATGATTTTTGAGCATAAACATACTGGTCTGAATGGATGAATATCTAGGAGGGTGCGGTCGACCATTCAGGACGTAAAGAGTCATTCCGTTTGGAAACATTTGCGGAGAAGAGAGGGAGGACGTAGTATGGCTGCCTAACTGCGAGTGAATCAGATAAACGGGAGGTCATGCATGGGCTGTACGCGTCGGGGAAAAATTTTGACGGCCCCGGAGCGGATACTTTCTGATGATATGGTCGTGTAGTAGTATCGTCTTATGTATTTCCGATAAACATTTTCCCTTGACCGCTCTGGGTTGACCTGACGGATGATCATTGCCACCGGACAACCCAAGTGTTTTTCCTCAGCCTTGGATTTCTCCCTCATTATGTTGGATTCCGCTTTCTATTAGCGTAAGACCATTACCGTTGACTAGTCCAAGATGGCAAGCTAGTACTTCCGCACGGACGTCGAAATCCAAGCTCAGATCGATAGTATGATATGTGCTAGATACTGGCAAGATCACCAATCATCGACTGAGCTATGAAGTCCTCAGTTTCCACCGCAGATCTTTGCGAGGTGTGCTCAAAGTTGAACATAGAGCGCCTTACGCACCACCTGTATCCCTGCCGTAACCCATCCCCTTGTTCGACACCACCAGTCGACGGCAGTTTTGCTTCTTTCATCCCCCTCGGATCTATATCTGAAATCAAGAATCGGCGCTCGATCTGCGACATTTGCAAACTTGTCGCTGAAAGGCTGGATAAAGAACCTCCTGACCTCGACGGCGAATGCTGTATTAGAGAATGTGCGGAGTTTTGCAACTTTGAGTTGCCTCACCATGTCGTCGCCCAAGACTCCAACATCTCGCATTTCCATTTCACCGAGGCTTCCGTGATTTTCGATCCATACAAGGCAAACAACTTCGGAGGGCCGTCCCTCCCTTGGGACATTAAAAGGAGAGATAGGGAAGGATCCCATTATATTTTGAATTTCCAGGTAAGCCTGGGCATGTTTTTGATCGAGTGAATGTTAATTTGCGAGACCAAGGCCAAGGCTAAGTCCTCTCGGGCTGCTCAACCAGGGGATCAAACTGTACGGATGGAACAAGACTTTCTCGATACGATCGGCGGCAGATACGTTTCCACGCAAGCAAATGCACAGCTCATACATTCATGGATTCACCAGTGCGAAAGCAAGCACGGGAAGGATTGCATGCCCTCCTTGCGACTCCCAGCAGGGCGTGACAAAGACCCAACGTTCGTGATCGACGTAAACGATTCATGTATAGTGGAGACTCCTTCACAATGCCGGTACATCGCTTTAAGCTATGTCTGGGGTACAGCCAGTGTGTTCAAGCATCTCCTAGAGAATACACAAGATATTCGGAAGAAGGATTCCTTACTTTCCCTATCTATCCCCGCTACGATTCGAGATGCCATGGCACTGGTACACTCCGTTGGGGAGTGTTACCTATGGGTAGATGCCCTTTGTATTATCCAAGATGATCCGAAGATGCAAGCAACGGAAATCACACGGATGGGATCGATCTATTCCAAAGCTTTGTTTACTATAATCGCTGCTGCTGGGGATAATGCGAACAGTGGTCTTCCCGGTGTCAATCCGGATTCTCGTGAGCAGATCCAGAAGATCCAGAAGCTCGGAAGTTGTGAGCTGTTGACGGTCATCGACGTCCGCAAAACTAGGAGTGGAATCGAGGAAACGGTATGGGTAGAAAGGGGATGGACATTTCAGGAACGAGTTTTATCCAACAGGGTTTTGGTATTCTCAAAAGATCAAGTTTATTGGCGCTGCCCTATGGCAACGCATTCCGAAGAGCGAGCTCTGGAGGACGTCTTCGGCATTAATCAGCACCATTTATCGTTCCCTCAACAAACTTTTACAGACTCGATTTCCTGGGAGCCTTTGCAACCATCAGAATATCGCGACCTCTACGAAGATCTACTTTCCTATTACCGACAGCGCCACTTGACTCGTGAGACCGATCTTTTGAACGCATTCACTGGTATCACCGAGATTCTCGCCACAGTCCAAGGAGATATATTCTTCTGGGGCCTTCCAGAATCGCTCTTTTCGTATGCTTTGACTTGGGATTTCACTGGCCATACCGTTCGAAACCACGTCAAAGTCTCCGTCTTTGACAGCGGCGGCTCTGAGAAAATGGTCCCATTCCCTTCCTGGAGCTGGGCCGCTTGGTCAGGAGAGACTCCAGATTGTCTGCCTTTTATCCATTCCGGGGATAGTTCACATGTACGGCCTCTAATTCATTTCGCCATCGTGAACAACGATCGCCTGTCGGTCCCGGTCGTAGAACAGGCATGGCATGATAATTCACATGATCGTGCTCGCCTCCTATGGTCAGACGTACAGCCCCGACACGCAGAACCTCTCGTCCAAGACTCCGTTCCATCTATCGGCCATCTTTGTTTTTGGACCAGTTCTGCGAACCTCAAGGCTATTCGAAGCCAGAGAGTCCAAGGACCTGGTGCGGTGGATTACATACTTTTTCCTCCCGACGATTTCAAACCTGAACCCAACTCGACCCACTATCGTACAGAGATCGTTTATCAGGACTTTATAGTCGTTGCCGCGAGCGGTACCAAGTTCGTTCTTTTGGTTATCGAGTGGGAAGATGGTGTAGCATACCGATTGGGAAAGACACTCGTCGAAGGAGCGGATTGGGTTCGATTGCAGAACAAAGAATGGCGATTTATCACATTGGGATGATTCACGGAATATCACGTATGCGTGCAAAATCCAATTTTGGAAAGTGTGTCACACACTATGTTATAAGTAACCATGATTTCTTCAACTCGACAATTGAGCAACACTTTATCGACCGAGTGGCCTCGTGCCCAGCCTAGCCCCTCAACGATGCTCGAGGCATTTTTGTCAGTACATCGTTACTGGCACCGATCACAAAGCTCCTCAACCCTACATTTGGAAATTTTGTATTAGACACCCTGATAGCTCATCCACCCGATCACATTCCATCCACGCTGTAGCATTGCCATGAACCGCGGACACGTGTAAATCGCTTGCTGTCGACACATTTATTCATTGCGCTCAATTTAAGCCCACAGTCTGCCATACTCACACTTCCCTCCTTGTACTCCATCCCGTGTTTCAACTTCATGGAGCCCACAAACAGGAATGCGACGGCTGACCAGGCTAATAAATGCCCTCACAACTCCAGACAAGGCACGAAGAACCTCGTAGTATGTATCGACGGTACATCGAACCGATTTGGCCAGAATGTAATTGCTTGTTCACTTTGGAACATTTTCATACCTCACCTCATCATTATCGTTAGAATACCAATGTATTGAAATTATTCGACGCCATCCAGAAACAACCGAAGGAATTCCATGACTGTAAAGACACGGAGACGAAGCAACCAGAGCAATACGCCTACTATTCGAGTGGGCTTGGAACGCGTTTGAAGTCATCTAATCCTTTCAAGCGCGTTCAGAATTTTGTTGCTGACAAACTTGACCGTGCATTTGCATGGTTTGTACATGTGACAGTGCAATGTGGAATAATATGATGAATACCCTATGACAGGAACAAGGATAAAAGTATCAAGGATTCGTATGGCTGGTTGGCAAAAATGTATCAGGAGGGTGATCAGATATACCTCTTTGGTATTTTTGGCTCTCCATTATGGCTTTCGTATTTGATGAACACGGTATAGGTTTCTCCCGAGGTGCATATCAAGTCCGAGTGCTTGCGGCGATGATACACGAAGTGAGCGCGATCAACTGTCAATCACGACGTCTAACTGATCATTGTCATCGTGCAGGTCGGCTTGATAAGGACGCTTACGGAAGCACAAATCCCGACGTGAGTTGCAGTTGCCTTGTGTCTATACGACTCCGATGGACAGCTGGGCAGTGCCTACCACTATTATGAGGCTATTCGTCGAGGAGACGCGGGCGCGAGGCCAACAGCGGGGAAATTCAAGAATATGTTTGCCTGGCACGATCTGAGAGTGCACTTTGTCGGAGTTTGGTAATCAAACGTCTTCACACCTCAATTGGACGATACTGACCTCATTCAGGGATACTGTCTCCTCTGTGGGGTTAATAACGCAAGACGTGTTCCTTTCTACTTCTCGGTCCGCGGCACATGCTTGTCATTTTCGACATGCACTCGCTCTCGACGAGCGTCGGGTCATGTTCACTCCGGAACATTTCTGTGAAATGAATTCACCAAAGGACGACAAAACCACGAGTGCGACTGTCAAAGAAGTCTGGTTTGCTGGCGATCACTCAGACGTGTGAGTATGGCCTTAAATCTCACCTTCATAACCCTAACAATTCTGTTCAGGGGTGGTTTTGACTGTCCTGGAAGATCTCATCAAGCTGGGACTATTTCACTATTATGGATGTCCCGAGAAGCGGTTGCAAACGGCCTCATATTGCAACCAATGGATATCATTTGGGATCTAAATCATCTCGATTTTAGTATCCCTGATTCAATTGAAGCTCGATGGCGACTCCTAGAGTACCTCCCTATCAAGCATAAAGTATCTTTTACTGGTTCCGGCAATTATGGTCGAAGGTGAGGTTTATAGTCGCGTGCAAGGCTGCTTGCTGACCTCGTGCACAACAGGTTGCATCAACTACGCCCACGTTGTATCGTTCCGGGTCAAAAGCTCCATACGTCCATTTTGTATGCGAAAGAGTATGAGCCACTGGCGAAGCCGAGAGGGGGCTTGCCCGTTCCCGTCTCGTATACGGAGCCCCAGGACATGGAACTGGACGATGAACGTTGGGAGACCGGTCTGTTTGACGGTACAGCGATACAGGATCTATTATCGCGCATGAAAGATCCACGAAGGATTTTGCCCATCTATCTCGACAGATTGTTGTTCATGTTGCAATTCAGTAAGATTCTGTCTATTTCACATTTTTGATTCAATGATCGTATACTTTCTTCTCACAGAGGAGGGAAGACAATCCCTCGCAATTGTGCCCAATTGGCCAAACCGGTTTAAAGAGGTTATCAACAACGTCGGTTCGGTACCCCTTGTCAAACTTATGACTCTCGTGGCTTATTATGAAGCCTGTAAGTTTCCTGTCTCTGTTGTGTGTCATCACGTCGAACGGAGTTGCTCCCTACAGCTTGCGTTTTCGAGTCGCACTCAGAGTGCAATGTATCCCTGGAACCCTCGCAAGAAGTATTTAAACGTGCAGAGGAATGCCTCGACTACATTCTTAAGGAACCTAAACACCGAGACAGTCGCCGAGTACTCGCTCTTTTGAAACCTTTAACAAAACACAAGATTTTGCGAGAGCACATTCTTAGCAAAAAGCTTCAAGTGTTACTCGAATGGGTTGTTGGGCAATTGAGAGAGAATTTTGCACAAGCAATGCATGGGCTCAGCTACCTGTTGGAGTGTGGTATATTCCTAGTAATTAGACGTCTTAACGGCATACTCATTCCATGATCTTTAGGGGATGTTAATATTCGGCAGGTTTTCGTTGCCGAGCTCACGGCCGAACCTCCGAATTCAGAGATATGCCTTTCCCGGATATTGGATGTGGAGGGTAAGAACCACCGTGTAATTGTGAACACGCATGCATATGATATTACCTTTAGATCCTCGCATTTTAACATCCGTGCTGCGCATGGTCCTGGTTCTCGCACGGCTCCCGGAGAGTAAGCCCCATTTGACTGCGTATTGGCTTTGTAAATGGTAGTGACACAGTGATAGAAGACCGTGTGCCCTCCATTGTGAAGTCTAGATTGAGGAAGTTGACAGAGAGAAAGGGTCTAGTTGGCCTTCTCTCTGTTGAAATACTACTCGGTCTATCTGCAACGGGTCAGTACTCACATTCTCTGATTTATACTCATTGAACACTTTACGTCTCAGATCAGCTAGATATCCGTAATAGACATGTGCAAGCAAATCTCGCCAGAGCACTGTTGAACAGTTTAAGTCCGAACAAACTTGATGGATCCGGATGTGCACCCGGTCGCAAATTAAATGGACTCGATCCAGTGCTCCGTCAACTTTTCGGGATTGGTGAGCTGTACTCTTCCAGCCATTTTGACGTATTCGACTAAGGCATACCTTATATTAGCTGACTCCCGACCTGAAAATCCACAGCCCAAGAGACTGAAAAAGGCCGCAAGGATCGTAAAGTTCGTACAGGTCGTCCAAAGCGGGAATACTCGGGAGCGTACCGCTGCGACAATGACCCTATTGAAACTTTGCGAGAGTGAGTCCTGTCTCAAAGAACCTGAGGCAGAAGTTCATCATTTGCTAGTTGATGCCGTCCGCACCCATGTCCTACGCACCAAGCTTTTGAACGTTCTCATTGATCAGCTCAAACGCAAGGACAAGGCACTCCTAGCCGCATACGCATTGGCTATTTGTTTCAAATACAGTGAGTGAAATCATGTCTGCTCCAACTCGTAGTCCAACACAATACTAGAGGAGATGAAGGAGGAATCTATGAAGAAAAGCAAACGCCTTGCAAGTAACATCGTTACGATGTTGAAGCTGAGCTATTTCGATGATGCCATTGGCCATGTTGAAGGCTTTCAGGTTTTCGGGGATCTTATGCAGCACGGTAATGCCTTTCCTGCTGGTCTGTGGACCTAGAACTGACTGATGCACCTGACGTCAGATGATCTTCGGAAAGAGGTAATGAAATACGAGACGGGCTTGCTTAAGACTCTCGAAATCAAGATTCTCAAGCCCAAGGAACCCAAAACCAAGGATCGCATTACTGAAGTTTTGGAGGAGAAACTAAAAAAGGGCGAGGCAAACGATGTTCGGACAAGCTTGGTCTGCTTGGACATTTTGCGGTCCCTTAGTGCGTATTAACGATATCGATATATGTCCACTGTAGTTAACGCAGACGCTTTCTAGGTGATGAAGGTCCAACCGCCGAGCTCGTAGACAGAGGTTTGAAATATCTACAGGGCACGAAATGGAAGACTCAGAAAGTGGGGGTGACGATCCTTTCCGTGCTAGCTCAGACAGGTGGGTGACGTTACCGCATCGCGTGATTGTTTTGACTCTCTTTCTTTTTTCCTTGCAGAGCATGGAGTGAAGAAGATCGAGCAGGTAATGCCCCAGATATTTGCTATGCTTTTACCGGGTGCAACTAGCTCGACGCCCGCCAGCGAAGTTCGGCGCGCGGACGAGAACACTGGGCAAGAGACAACTAGAACAAGTCCAACTCCCGCTGGTGAGGGTCGGCGTGTAGATGAAATCATTAGGCAGAGGACGAGTCCTGCCAGTGAAGATCAACTCGCAAATGAAAGCGTTAGGCATGAGGCGAGCCCGACAATTACGAGCGTCAGTGAAGACCAGCACGATGAAAGCATTGTGCAGGAGACGAGGACGGCAATCACGACCCCTGGCAGCGAAGGACAGCGTATAGAAGGCGTCGGACAGGAGGCAGCCACGGCAAGTCCGAATCCCGTTAGTGAAAGTCAGACAAAGCTGCCTGCGTCGCAAATGATGGGGCCCGCATGCGTGCTACGCAACTTAGCAAGGAATAGCAAGTGTTGCCTCCTGTCGTGCAGAATTATTGCAGCTAATGCTTCTTCAGAAAAGCTGCGAGATCGTATGGTCGAGACGGACCAATTCTATGCTTTGAAAGATCGGTATTTGTCCGGAAATCTCATAATTGATGGAGTCCCAAAAGAATGGCAGGTATTCACTCCAGACCAAGGTATGGCCTCCTTTTCACATCGAACAAGATGCTGAAGGATCTGGTCATTATCTATTTAGCCGACGTCAACGAGATGCTCGGCAAGATTTTCGGAGCCACCGAGGTAGGATTGTCTGAAGAAAACCTCATGCTAATTGGGGATAAAGTGCTGCCTCACATTCAGCATTGGGACCGCTTCTTGCTGTGGGTTTGCAACTGGACGGTGATCATTTTATCACCCCTTCTGGCCTTGATTGGCATCTCAGCAGCTGTGCTCGTTGTCTTGGGGAAGATTGCGTTACTTGTCGCAGGATTGAAGTGAGTATTAGGGATGCGTTCTCGTGCGCACGGTGTACTGACGTTGATGATCGTTAAGATTCGGCGCAGTACTCGGTTTGGTCGCCTTGCCCGCATATGCGATTGTTCGCCTGGGAAGGGGTGTACAAAGAACCTATTCAACGTTAATGCGTTCTCGGTTCGTAGAAATACTCGCAAGCTTTCTACGAGTGTAGATGCCGGATCGATGGATCTTCTGCTTTCTAGTTACCCAATACGTATACATATGAGTAGTATGCTGTACTTCTCGCTGGAGACTCTTCCAATCATCCATCCACCATTTCCTCATTTTGTGGTGAATCAGCAAGTAAGCCGGCGTAATGGAATTTTTCGTCGAATGGAGGCGCGTGTAATCGCAATCGCTTTGGGGTCGTGGCCGTCGAAAGGCATCTCTTTGTCTTCATCTACTATGAGCGAAAGATACGGCATCTGGGACTTCATGGACCAGAAATTCACGGATACATGATGTAGCGGCAGTTTACCAAGGCAGCTCGGATCTGGTCTTCATAGTTAGGCTATCTTGAAGCTGGGGCAGTTACTCATCTGATGCCATTCTCATCTGGAGAACCCGTAGAAATGGTTGTAGTTACAGTTCACTAAAGAGAATAACTAAACTACCGAAGGTACGCTTATATCACGTAGTGACTGTATGCCATGTACCGTTTGTTCTGATATTCCAACAAATCCACCTTAGGTTTCCTGGTAATGTCCATCCACACGCATCTTACGTTGAACGTTGATCTATTATTCTCTCGTGTTCCAGGCTCGTTTATATAATTTCTCGACATGCTGTACCCAAGCACAAAGTCGACTTCCTTCCCGTGCCTCACACTCCATCCTACATCTCAATCATATCATGGGGAGTCCCAGTGCTGTTTCACATTATACCATTGACCTACTTAGATGCTCTCTGTGAAATTTCAGACAATGAGTATACAAGGAACCCTGTGTGCATTGATGGCACATCCAACAGATTTGGTCGGAATGTGATTATATTTTCCCTAGTGTCTTCATTCCAGTTCACTGCTTTCATTAGAGTACCAATGCATTGAAATTATTTGATGCCATCAATCTGGAGATGACTCAGTCAAAACAACATGTATACTATCTGAATGGAGTTGGCACCCATCTGAAATCATTTAATCCTCTCAAGCATTTTGGGAGTGCAGTCACTGACATACTTGACTGGGTGTCTGCTTGATTTGTAAGCATGACACCTATCTACACCTCAGTGAGATGGATTTGTGTTTGATGACAGAACAAGAGTATCAGGGATTCATATTGCTGGTTTGCATGAACATATCAGGAAGGGGATCAGATGTACCTTTTTGGTGCATTTAGTTCATTGTTATGGGGCTCATGTCTGATTGTTGCTGTATGGGGTTTTCCTAAGGTGCATATCAAGTAAGAGTGCCTGCAGTGATGATACATGAGGTGAGACTTGATTGCTACTCTTAGTCAGTTTGATAAGGACACCAACAGAGAAACAAATCTCAATGTAAGTAGTGTTATGTGTATGGCAGCATGAACCTAACAAGTGGCTAGGAAGAACTTGCCACTACTACAAAACAGCTTGTTGAAGGGATGGGAACATAGAGCAAACAGCCAGGGAATTCAAAAATACATATTTGTGGAAGGACTTGAGAGTGCACTTCATCAGTGTCTAATAACTGAATGTCTTTATACCTTGATTGGAAGATGATCAAACCAATTTCATTAGGATACTGTCTTGTCTGTCAGGTTAATAACAGAAGACATGCTCTTCTCTGCTCCTTGGTCTGCAGCCCATGCCTGTTATTTCCTTGTGCAAGGATCTGCTTGTGTGCCTAGATAGATTCCAGTTGGCTTTGCCAATATTCAGACTATGCTTCAGTAAAAATCTGTCAGCCATTTGATATTCAGCACATTCTGCTACCAGAGGAGAGAAGATAATTTGTCAGAAGTGTGCCTTCTTGATAAAACAGATTTACAAATGTCATCAACAATACTAATTCTGATCTGCAGGTTAGGATTGTCTTGCTTGTGGCCTATTGTGAAGTATGTGAGTTTTAGTTCTGCCTACATATACTTTTTAAAATATATATTTTTGTTGCAGCCAGTGATTCTGACTCCCCCATGGATAGTCTTTTTCCACAAGAATTCACAGTGAAAAGAAGTATTTCAAAACCATTCTGGAAGAGCAGAGACATTAGCATTGTTGTCAAGTGATTGCTCTCTTAGAACCCTTGACAAAACACTAGATCTTGAAGAGTGTATCCTCACCAGAGATGCATTGAAATGTCTTGTGAGTGATCTGGAAAATTATTCATGTTCCTATAGAAGTTTTCAACATGATGATTTTTATTTTTAAGCTTAGGAAATTATTCCTGGATTCCTGATGTTCAGGCTGGCCTAGACATTGAAGGTGGACAACAAGGACCACACAGTGACTGGAAATGTACTTATGCTAACACATTGCTTTCAGACTCGTGCCTTTTAGTTTCTGCATTGCATATGGTTTTGACTTGAGCCCAGATTCTTATTTCAGATTGAAAGTTTACTTTCACTTTGGTGTAGCTATAGTAAATCATTTTTGATGCACTATGATGACCAAATATGTGTGCACTGTGGTGAAGCCTAGATTAAAAAGGTGATGAAAAGTGTGGGTTTGATCAGTCCCTTTGCTGTTGAAATATTGTTTGCCTTATCCAATCAGAATGAAAATGGTGATTGATACTGCATTTTTAAACTTTTTATTCTTGTCTGATGCTCTACAGTGCAAAACAGCTGGACATTCACAATAAACACACACAGGCTAATCTCATAGAAGCATTAATGAACTGCTTGAGCCAGAATAGACTCTGTTTAGGTGATGGACAAAATTGCATTATACAATCTGGATTACATCAGAAATTTCATTGCCTTTTTGGGTTTGGCATGTTGGATTTTTGAGATATTTCCATTGAATTTAACATGCCATATTTTGCACTAGGGCCATCCAACTTGAACAATCACACAAGAAACTTCTTTGAGAGTGGAAGAAAGTCATTCAGAAGGGAGATGCTTGGAAGTGTACCACTGCAACAGAGATCATTCTGACTCTATGCAAATTTGATCCTGATAATACCTTATCTGTGGTGTTGGTCTGCTTTTATCCCTGCAAAACCTGAAACCACACTATTGGATGTCTTCATCAATCAGTTGCAATATAGAGACAAGACTCTTCTTGCTGCATGTGCCATGGTTTTTTGTTTGAAACATGGTAAGTGAATAGTGCACAAAGTGATCTATATAGCTTACAGGTGACATAAAGGCATCTATAAAAGACATAGAAGAATGCCTTGTGAAGCACATTGTTAGGGCATTAGAATTGGATTTCTTTGATGCCATTGGCCATATTGAAGGGTTTCAAATTTTCAGTGATCCTATGCAAGATGGTAATAATCTTGTCTGGTTTATTCATGAAATATAAATGTATCTGTGTCAGCTGATTTACACAATGAGATCAAAAAGGGTACTATTGGAGTGTGATTTATTTGGACATCTTATGGTGTTTTGGTACACATCAGAAATTCTGGGGTTTATTTATTGTAATTGAGGAACTCCTAGATGATAGAGGTCCAGTGAACAAGCTGGTAGATGAAAATCTTGAATATCTCCAGAACTCAGAATAGAATATTTAGAAAGTGAGAGGGGTGATTCTATTTCCATTGGTTTGGACTGGCATGGAACATTATCACCTACAAGATTCTTCTAAATTATGCAACTTTAGAGCATGGCATGGAGGCCATCAAACTGGAGACCCAGAATCATCACTGTCCAGAAATAGGTAATTTGCAATGCTGTTCATCTGCTGACCTGCTTAGAAGAACCTTGCACATTATTGGCAGCTCTTCATCATAGGTGCAGTGCTATGATCTATCTGTAATCATATGTATTGTCCCATCACCAATCTTGCACTAACTCCAAGTAGAATAATGTAAAAATGCTTTATTCTGAGGATAAGTCAAATTATTTCCCACATTGATGTTGTTCATCCACCCAATAGTTGGCCATGATCACACTGGACACCAAACCCTGTGTTTCATCAACAGTTCTTCATCACAGTACTATCTATAATCGTACTTATTGTCCCATTACCTCATTCTGCTTTCCGATTCTGTAACTCAGTGGAATGTGTAAGTAAAAACACTTTATTTAAAGAATAAGTCAATTTGTGCTCCTAGACTACAGTACCCTGATTAAACGTGATGAAGCCAGCCCCCCTTGGTATCCATGATAAAAAATTTATCGCGGCTCAGGTGTGTGCATATGTAAGTATACCTCCGGATGAACTTAACAAACAGGTGAACTGTTACAATGTGTTCAGCCCACCCCGAAATAACTTTAACCGACAGGGACTTACCTCTGGCTTCCAACCTTGTCCAGATTGATAAACCGAATCGATGGCGCACGATGTACATGATCGACGTTTTAACCCAAAGCATATTTCTCCGACGAAGACAACTCCGAGGACGACCCATCCCGCGGACTTGGCATCGTACGTCATGTGGTGAGCGGCGAAAAAAATGCGAGGGTCCTGGTGAGGGATTATCAGATGAATGACACATCGGCGTCACTTGGTAAATGGCGTCTAGCTAACCTGAAATAAAATATAGCATCCTCAATTGACCCGCCGTCCACATGAAGATCTGTTTATCCGGCCTCTTATTGCAGGCTTTTTCTTTTACGACGAGGGACGTCTTACTCGTGTGGGCCCAACGTCGGATCAGTCTGTTTTTGGCGGTGTAGGTAAACTTTGCATGCCGTGGACAATAGTCACTTTTTGGTCACTGCTTCACACAGGAAGTGTGCCCTAATCTGTTCCGCGTTTACGCGAATGGAGCGTGTACAAACCACGGGATCATCTCATTACGACGCAGTCATGTACTGGGCTACTCATTGATCGACGCTCAGGTTCGGCTCACCGTCGAGGTGTCGTTTTCAACTTGGTCTCATCCTTGTTGGTGTCACATTTGGACTGAGAACCCATATCCAACGCGCGGTCAGAGAACAAGGCCCATCTAATCGTGTGGTGTGTATGTTCTTCCTTGATCATCTATCGAAGTGGGATTTTACCCATGACCAGACATATAGCGGATCTCAAAAGCCTATAGCCGGTCTTGTATGAGGAAAATAAATAAAGATCAAAAAGTAGAAATCGATGTTTCCCTACACAAGACGCGATCCATTGCAAGAAATGATATTGGGATCGAATAGAACGGCTACATATTATCGTGCGTTAAGTATGAATACACGGTTCACGTTTCATGCCAAAGAACACTCCCTGAAAACAAGCCTCTACTGAATAGTGATCCGTGTGGCCTGTTGCTCCAGTGTGGACTTTGGGAACGTGATCGTCAAGATGCCGTCCTCCATCTTGGCCTTGACATCCTCAGACTGGAAAGAAAAAGCGTATCAGGCGTCCGTAATCCCAGATAAAAATGAAGGGCAACGAGAACTCACCTTGACACCAAGGGGAAGTACCAACGTCCGAGAAAACTTACCCGCACGGCGTTCGCGAACGACGTAGCGCCCATCTTCCTGCGCGTCCGAACTGGACTCGCTACCGCCAGAAACTGTCAGACGATTTTGCTGAATGTCAATGGTGACGTCGTTGGATGTGAATCCTGGCAGCTCAAACGTTGCCGTGATGGTGTTGGTCTCTTCGGATTCTTGAAGGTCCAATCTTGGAAAAAATATGTCAGTAAAAAAAAATCTAGGTCTGATTGTGGGGTGATAGATGGGTACCTTGGACGGTAGACTTTGCGAGCTGATACACCCCGTTTAGTCTCGACGTTCGAGGGAATGCATGTCATGCGGGGGCAGAAACGAGTAGCAAACGCGTCCTCAAAGAGACGGTCAAACTCGGTGGTAGGGTCGTAGGTGAAGTAAAGCATCGACATGTCCAGAGTTTAAAGTAAAGTAGATGCTTGGAGAGGATGCTCAGAATATATGTGTAAAAGGTGTAAAAGTTATTTGTAATGAGTAAAAACGCCATGGCTGGCGCTCCTTTTATAAGGCTCGATATATGGTCTGAAAAGTTCTGGAATAGATACGAATTCAGTACGTGTTCGTGCCAGGGAGACCAAGCATTTTCCAACATACTCTGGGATGTTCGGTAGTTTTCCAGATTGTTCGGCGCGCTTGGCGGTGTGTCCAGTTTTGGAAAGTAACGATTGTTGGCGCTTATTTGTGCTTTGACGGAAATGGTAATACCTCCTGACGTTGGATATCCTGCCATTGGTGTATATTTTGCGGTCAGAACGCGCCTTATTTCATCTGTCGCATATACAGCTGAACTAATCATTTACCGACCCTTATTGAAACTGAAATGAGTGACACTCAAGAGCGATGTCACCTTCCGACCGTTTCCGATGCTGAGTTTGAAGTTGCCTTTCGACCTAACCTCATCGAGACATGCTAAACCATTATACGACCACAAATGTACCCTCCTTTCGGGGCTATCGCCCACCTCGTGCCACATCGGCTAGTAGATGGACATATCACCCATAATCACGAGGTAGGAAGCTTATCGGCAGGCTCTGCGTCGAGTAAAAAAGGCTGTTTTGGAATCATGTGATAAGGCGTGTCTGACGCTCTTTGCCTCATTTAGTTTCAGCTCGTAGGACCGGGGAAAAAAAGAGATTCCGAGGACGAGTCAAACTGTGCCTCCGCGCCAACTCCATTGAAGCGAGGTCCAGGCATTCATTGTAATCCGGCACCGGGTCATTCTCGTTGCTCGTAGAAACAGATCGTTCAGCCGGGGAAAAACAAACCCTGATGATCGCTCGTCTTTACGTGCGACTTGGCCATCCAGGGCAAAACCAAGGGGCCTCGGGATGGTCAACGCGTCATATCAACGTGGAGTAGAGACGATTGTGATTTGAGTAATTCGGACCCGGCCTGGCATTCGACCCCTCGACGGCCAGGGCAATCAATGCATAAAATTTATGGTTGTTGGTCTAAACGGTTGTTCCGCAGGGATGTGCAATCATCCTTTTCTAGTCTTTTTTCCAAATGGGACGGACGGTCCCTGGCCAATAACGTCGTCGCCGTCGTCGTCAAGGGCCCCGGCGGCCGACGGAACCGATGAGATAGGTGACATGAGGTCCACGGCAGGTCTCATTCATCGCCACGCACAGGTCGAGTCGATGCGGGGATTTCATTGCGCACACGATCGGCCTTGCACCCTCCGACGATATCGTTCCCTCGGACCTAGTCGCTCAGACAGACGACACGTGCTAGGCCAACGAGGAGGGGAAGCGAACGAACGACAACCCGCAGCGTGCGTTGTGGTCTTTTTTCTGCTAAATGAAAAGAAGCGTTCAACCTCCAACTTGGGTGTCGTTCATTTTTGATCTATTTATCCAGCTGTATATCCGTGCGGGTTTCATGATGCTCCGGCGAACCAGTCCGATCGAAGGACTAGCGTTCTTGGCGCACAACTACAAGGCCAATCGTTCATGTTGCCCTTTGGATCGAGCACACGATCGGACGAGACCGGTTCACCGTGTCAGACACAGTGATGCAGCGTGCCCACTCCGTGTTGCACGGGGAACGTGTGCGCGTGCTAGGCCTTCCATGCGCCATTCTAGGTACGATGGGACACGCGCCGTTCGTTCATTAATCATTCATGCCCGGCGTCGGCCGCCGTCGAGGTGTTGAGGCATCATTGGCATTATTCATCAGCACCGTCATACGCGTATCACATCGCTTTCCGAGGATGACGTCCCCGCCGTCTCTATTCACCCGGACACGCATCGCCCCAAATTCGATTCCCTTAATGGCTGCATCGCATATTACATATGTCCGCGGAATAATATCGATACGCTTGGAATGTCGCATCCTGCGTGTTCTCGTGCTGAGCGAAATGCATGGGAACGTGTTCGAGTGCGGGGATGACCGCGAATGTGATCTGCTATACGACACATTGCACGTCGTATATCCCAATGGAGCGGGAACCTGTCCGAGTTACCGTTGGTGGATTGACCTGCGCACATTATTCGGCGAGGATCGTTCAGCGCGAGGCATGCTACCCATTGGTAGGTCATCATCGACGCGTCAGATTCTCATGTGCCCAGCCACATTACTCGGCAAAGATGGCTCAATCGAATATTTTACCAATTCTCGGCGTGGCTCGTTCAAGGCCGATATGCCACGGTTTCAACCTGGTTGCCCAATGAAGAAATACAACATTGAACATGCCCTTTTATTGCATTCTTTGATACATTCGTTGGGTTGAACCTAGCGATGGGGTCCGATACACGAAATACAGCCATGTACAAGAAAGAAAAAGAAACCATAATACGGATATCCGAGCCCAAACGCGCACAGCGCGCCTCACATGCGTGCCAGCGGCACAATCAACCGCTGGCCGTGCTCAGCCCACCATTTATCCGCCTCGACGTCGGCGTCGTAACCGAATTGCACGTCGCTCTTCTCCTTGTCCGCCCACTGGTTGGCGTTGCCGCGAGTACCGGTAGAGATACCAGCCCCTCGAGTTGCCATGCTTGCATTCTCCACGGTAACGGTCGCCGTGTTGTGTACGCGACTCCTCACTTCTTGGCTTACCCCACTCAGCTCCACCTCCATTGCTTCCCGCATTTGTCGATCCCGCGCCTCTTGCTCGGGACCATCCGGGAGATGAAAAATGTGTTGGTTCAGTCTGGATGACGCCTGCGTCTCCGTCGCACGGGCGTATCGTATGGACTGGTATGCGCGCAGCAGGGGCGCAATCTGCGCGCGGGATGAGAGGCGCGAAAAGAGGTTGCCGAGCACAGCAGCATCCTCGACCTGTGTTCATGGCGTCATAAGGGACGAATTCGCACGGGCCGGAAATGGACACGGTGGTCAAGCCAGGGACAGAAAGGAAACAGGGTACTCACGGCCATGGCAGACCCTTGCGCGCGATAGGGCTGGAGGGAAAACTATGAGCCTGAACATCTCGAAGAGGAGTGAGTGTATACGTACCAGCATTGGGTGACACGAATCACCAAGCAGGGCCAGTTTGCCGTCCCTGTGGATCCAGGTACTCAATGGAGCGCGGTCCATAAGCTTCCAATTGAGGGTAGAGGGAATAAGTGCAAGTAGTCTCTGGATGCTACATGACGATGAACACATGGCCATGAGATTGGGCGGAGAGCTCGCACGCACCGTGGTTCCCAACCGACAAAGTCTGCACGCATCTTGTCCGCGCTCCCTTCGGCCGTCCAAGATTCTACCGAGCCGTCATCGGGATGGGCCAAGACAAGATTAAATTCCTTCTTGGCACGCTAATCCAGAGGAGCTTGTAAGATGCACTTTTTGATTGATGATGACACGAGGACGTACGATGTTGTATGTCATGATGTGCCTACCGGGGCCCATCCAACCGACCATTTCTGGTGTTTCAACGAGGGGACGAAGGAGGGGATCCTTGAGTAAAAGATCGGTTGGAATGATGGCCCTAAAGGCTGCGTCGCCAGTTGGGGTTGGTTTGTCGGGACCGCCGACGACGTATTCGCGGGTAAGACTCTTGACGCCATCTGCGCCGATGACGAGATCGGCGTGAACGACCTCGCCGGACTCGAGGGTCAGCGTGGGGATGGACGGGTCCAAGGAGACGACACGACAGCTAGTACGAATGGTGATGCGGGGATGGGGCTCAGCAAGATCATAGACGAGGCGATGAAAGTCGGCTCGCTGAGCGGTGATCAGAATGTGGTGAACGAAACTGAAAGGGAACGAACATGAATGTGATAATACGGCGCGCCATAGTCCTGTTCCATGACGTCGCCCCATCTGGTCCATGCAACCGTTTCGCCAGTCGACCCTGGGATGACGGTATCAGAACGAGAGCGGGGAGTCGGTGCTGGACGTACAGCGTCTGAGGGTGAGTGCTTCTGGTTTGACCGCGACCTGTTTCAACTTTTCGCCGAGCCCCCATCGGATGAGAAGACGAGTGAGGTTTGGGCTGATTTGTATGCCGGCGCCAATCTCGCCGATTGCGGGGGCGGCCTCGAGAATGGTGACTGTGTGGCCGCCTTGAGCGAGGGCGTAGGCCGCGGTGAGGCCGCCGAGACCACAACCGACGACGACGACGTTGATGGGGAGGGGAGCGCGACGACCCTGTGTCATGGTGCGGTGGGGAAGAGAATAATGAAAAATTTGGAGCGGACGGATCTCTTATAGAAGCATAATAAAGTTGATGCGGGACCCGACGACTTTCCTCGAGAGTACTGGCACATGTATTCTTCCAGGG
The DNA here is from genome assembly GCA_038090335.1 of Solioccasus polychromus. NCBI lineage: Eukaryota > Fungi > Basidiomycota > Agaricomycetes > Boletales > Boletaceae > Solioccasus > Solioccasus polychromus. Next base: position 19,717 of record JBBPMM010000094.1, on the reverse strand, counting down.
AAAAACAATGACCCGTGCGAATGGACGTCCTTCAGCACAACCACGACGTGCTCTGTGCACAGTTCCGCGATGCGAGACACGACGTCGCCGCCATCGTCGACACCATCCAGACCGACGTCCTCCCACAGCTCGTCCTTGACCTAGCCTTGTCTGATACCGACATCGCTTGGCTCTCCGAATGGCTCGGAGACACCGGTAAGTTCCACCTCGTGCCGTACAACCTGCTATTACGACCGCCTGCAGCGTCCATTTTCCGTCTCTTGAGAGTAAGTTTGTAGGGTCACCTGCCATCTCTCTTATGAATATGAAACACCTCAGCGTCATCGGTTTATCCGTCCACTCGTCTTGGAAGAGATCCGCTCCATTGCCATTTGGCGTCTCCAAATTCTCCGGCCCGTCCTGCTCCTCCCCGCACCCACTTTATTCCGCCGTCTTGCACCGTCGGTCACCGATCCGTTGGGTCGTCCCATTCTCCTCCTCAGACTCGCTTCTCTCAGTATTCCCCCTTGCTCCGTCAAGGATGCTCTACTACAAGAGGCAGAGTGTCTCCGTCTTCATATCAGGTGCTCTGGCGATAGCGACGCCCACACCGACTCTATTCCACTCCAATACGTCCTCCTCATCGATCTCGGCGGCGCCTCAATTCAATACTACGTACGTAGCCCCCCACGTTTTCCATTCAAATCCCATTCGATTGCTCGTCTAGAATCTCGATCTGTGCTCGTGGATGTTAACCGACATCGTACCACGCTATCCTGGAATGCTTGCAGCGGGTGAGTCCCTGACCTAGTCCCGATGTGCACGAGAAAACAACGGCTTCGTCCGATCCAAGTTTTTGTACTCAATTATTCTTGGACGCATTCTAGCGTCTGGTCTGTGGCAAAGTAAGCTCTCACTCACACTTATCCGTTTTTCGATCGGCTACGTTCTGATGCCATACAACGAGGCGCTTCCTCCCCTTGTCCACCATCGCCCGTGTGTTCTTTCCTTCTAGGACACAGCTCCTCGACTATTTTTCGCCCGAAGCACTCCCCGCGGGTTGGTCTCTCGCCGTCTTTCATGTGGTTTCCCGCTTCTGATTCGGACGCGACAACAGAGTATGGTGGGTCGTTGCCTTCCATCGATCGCATCGACGATACCTTGCATTGGGCACGGCATCGCCCGCCGCCACCACTACTTGCCGAACGTACCATCTCCCCTAATCCGCCATCGCCACCTTCGTCCTCGCAGCCGACCCACCGCGCACGGTCCACGATCGACCTCGCGCCGTTTTCACCCCAGAACCCCTATTACGGTTACCCCGTCGTCGCGTCCGCCTCGAGCCCCCACAAGGTCCGACACGTCCAAAGAGGCATGCGCGACCTCGTACGCACGCTCGCCGTGCTGTGGTGGCGCCGCTGGGGCCGCTGGGTCTCATTTGCGGCATACGCTAGCCTCTGTGCTTCGGCAGTCCTGCTCGTGCGCCGTGTGAGAACAAGAACGACGGCAAAGACGACGGAGACGTCGATGAACATGGGCATCGGTGCAATGGACGTGGTCAAGGCGACGATCGCCATGACACGTGCGTGACGTGGCGGGCGGGTATCTATCGATCGCCCGGGTCACACGTGGTCCTTCACGCTCTGCAGACGCGTTTGCACGGTGGGCTGAGGGCACGACGTGCCGCCGGGATCGGGTTCCTCAAACACACACTCTGTCTCACTCCTGCCTTGGACACGTGGGTCGTACGCGGCTTGGGGTTTGGCATTGGCGTTGACGCGCGTACCTTGTAAGGTCGTGTCGCGTGCGTTTTGGGTCGTCGGCGGACGTCCTTTTTTGGAGGCTGATACGCGTCTCCTAGTCGTTTCGTATGCGATCAGACGTGCTGTGCAGTGATAAGATTGCTTATTCCAATAATAATGATTTGTGGTCTGGGGTCCCGAAAACTATACGGCGCGGTTCCATCGACGAGGTCGCCTCTCTGTCGTTCGTGCCAGCACGTTAACCTTCAGATTCAGTTTAGTTTCTCCCGTTTAACACGAGATACCGTTTGGCCTTGGGGGAGATTTGAGACCAAAAGGTCACGGGACCACGGTCCGACACCATCATCAACAAGACAAGACACCCGCGCAGATAACGCGCTCCATGATTGTTCATCTATCCAAACCATCTAGTCTACCCCAAACCAACCCTGTTACAAAAAAAAACACCAACCCGATTGATCCTCGTCCAACGCGGTCGACACGACTTAAAATAAAACAAAGAGGGAACGCCGCGGCCGCGGCGTGATAAGGTGACGTGATACCGCACAGGTATAGCGTCCGGAACGCGCGCGAGATAATGAGCATACGAGGATGACGGGTAACAGGGATGTTCGGACCGCACGTGCGTTGATCGCAGACCCCCTAAGAGAGTGGGGGTAGGTTTCGCTCTTCCAAACCCCGTCTACAAAAAGTATTCGGGGAGCTGACGTGTTGTCAGCACGCAGACAGCAAGATGGTCCAGACCGGCCGCTTACCTTGCCGCCAGCGTTGTGAGCTGCCTGCTGCGTTGGACCATCCCGCTCGTTCTCCGGCGCAGCCTCGAACACGTTAAAATACATACTTCCTCCTGGACCCACTTCGAGTATGCTTGCCGAGTTGCCACAGCGATAGCAATAATTAGGCGCAGACCAGACCGTGGAGAGATGCTTGTCAAACAGGGAAGAGTAGCCTTCCATACAGAGCTGATGCGCGCGGAGGATATGCGACATGTTATTGGTCTCGAGAAACTTGTGTACTACCCCTGAACCAAAGGTGTATCCTGCACCCCTGTATTGTAGCGCGTTGTCAGCACGCGAGAGAAGAAAGTAGATAAGGGAGCGGAATATGTGGAGCAACCACACTCCTACGTGGGAGAGAGAGAAAAAACGAACCTTGGCGATATTGCAAAGTCTTCCTTTTCCGCATCGGGATCTGACCACACGAGATCGGCCATGGGACCTTCATGAGGAATTTCTGTCCAGCCATGAGGTGCGGAGCCTCAAAGGAGAAGCGACGGAAAGTAAGGCCCTACCTCGAAACCGATCGACGACCTTGATCTGATCGACTGAATGAATGGAAGGCGAAAGTCCTGAAAAAAAAAAAAAAAAGGTGGTCCAGTATCAAGAACAGCCCTGTTTCCAAGACATGACACGTACCCCCGTGGACGCAGAATATCCGGTCGTCGATCACGACAGAGAGCGTCAAGAAGTCAAACATATCCGTAAAGTACGTCCACACGTGCGATGAGCCGTATTTGCGGACGCATTCAGTGTAGAAACCATACGTCTAACAGAAGAGCAAGTTGGAAAGAAGCCAGGCGGTGATGTGGAAGGAACATGCCTGCGTAACTGCCCTGGATTCGTGATTACCACGGATAAGCTGGACCCGATCAGGGTATCGTAGCTTGAGACACGTCAGGAGAGAAATGGTCTCGACGCTAAATAGACCACGATCGACATAGTCCCCTGGGTGAAGAGCGTGAGTCATCGCACGATGGGAAGACGAGTCGAGTCGGGACTGACCAAGAAAGAGATAGTTGGTGTGAGGAGCATAACCGCCTATACGAAATATCTCGATGAGATCGTAAAACTGACTTGGGGGATGATTGAGTGGCGTTGACGGGAACCGGACGGGTCACTGGGATAGGCTCACCCGTGTATATCACCGACGACGGTGACGGGAGCAGAGACGTGGACGACATTCGACTCTCGCATGAGCACTTCCTTTGTTTTTTCGCAAATTTCACGCAGAAGGGCCTCATGAAGGAGCTGTTTTCGGAGAAGCTGTTCTATGCACGCGTCGAGGTCGAATGGAGCCATCTTCGAGATTACGCACGAATTGCGGGACTGCGACTGAACGGCTGTTTGTTCTTGTTTGTCCTTTCGTGACATACCAAATCTCGCCAAAAAATTGAAATGAAATGAAATAAAATATAATAAAATAAAATAAAACATGTCTTGTTTCGTTGCCATCACCCCCGCGCGGTGCTACTAGTTCAGGGCTCAGTCCTATATCAGTCGGTGCGTAAAAGTATGCCTATAGTATCTCGGTAAGTCCACAGGGCAACCTGGGGCAAAGTTAAGTTTGACGACGCGCGTAGTACGGAAATTTTTTGCTTGCCTGCCCATCAACTGTGCCTTGGCTCCGTCCTCGAGGCAGTCGCGTTGCATGCAGCCCAGTATTTCACCTGGCGGAAGAAGCTGCATCCAACTTGATTCCGAAGCCATGTCCATATTCTCAAGCCATCCTCGTTTGGGGTCCCTTCCCATCCTTGCCATGCATGACATCCCCGTGTGTTTCTGTCGATAAATCCGTCGTCCGTCGCTTTCATCTTGGTCTTCTTGGAAAATGCCGGTCAGCGGTTATCGGGTTTCGGACCTCGGATTTCGGCTTGGACCAACCCCACCGCGCAGTGACGGACGCAGCCCTTGTCGCTCCCGAGATCGCGCGCTCCCTATCCCCGTCCGGTCCTTTTATATACAATATACATTTTTGCCCATTACGCGCATTTGTTGGGACGGATGCAGATCGCACCACGACGAGCTCGACGGGGTCGTTTTGCCATCATGCGATACCAACAGGCTGCGATCGCGGTTCGGTCGCGGGAACCCGTGATGCAGAAGCCCGCTACGCGTCTCGGCGCCGTCGTTTGTTTGGCCGGGCAAAAAAAAAAGGGTTGGATTCGTCACTTTATGCGTTCCAAGCGCATTGGGCTCCCATTTTGGGTCGCCAACAGGATACATTAGCGCGAGTCGAGCATCCCGACGGCATGTCCTGTTTCTGGAAGAACAGGACGTGAACTAAAAACGGGGCGAAAATTTTGGATGGCTAATCAGACATGATGGGCGCCCATCGATCTCGAGTCTGTTGGTGCATCACCTGCCAGCGAAACTGGGCGTCGATGGAGGGCCTGTCACGGATGGGATGTGATGACACGGGGATGAGTAACACCGTGAAGTAATTGCGCTTGCCTAGCTGGCATTTACCGGCATCCCCTCGGGACTGCGGTGCGCCTTGACCGATTTGTAGCTTGCCTGAAGACTAAGCGGGACGTTGTTACGGTTCTCACGACACCGATACTCGGTGGGCACGCCTGGGTGAGAGAGAGACCAAGTGGGGGTAAGGTTTGGTGGAGGGGGAACATCTGATAATTCTATTCTCTTCTTCTCTTCTGCGGGCTGTGCGTGCACGGGTGGAGTCACATCTGCATATTGGATCTTTCCGCTTAACGTTAGATGAAAGGAGCGTGCTTCAAGTTTTAAGGCGATTTTTTTGAGGGCCCCCATATCAGGGATGCCGTATGGGGAGCATCATACAGATTTAACGTGCTTGATATATCGCACTTACGATACCAGGGACGATCCCTTCTCGATCTCGAAAGTCAAGCTTTCAAGTTTCAGGTACTCTCCCACCCAGCCAAACTCGGACTACTCTAGCCGATTATGCCTTCTCCACTAGATCTTGTTCATTTTTTTTTCTTGTCTTGCCGGCATGGCTCTGTGTGCGTGTGAGTGCGTGCGCGTGTGTGTTGCACAGCTGCTAAGCATCGAAAGTGCCGAGATCTCGTCTTCGTACGGTGAACTTGTCCAAGTGGGGCCTTCTCAAGTTCCCCCCGGCCAATCCCACTCCCTTGACATCTCCAACGCCATCGTCGAATCGCCCCTGGTCTTCTCCAGATCTCTCCACTCCTCTCCCCGTGTCTGCTATCGCTCCCGTCCCGTCCGAATTCACAATGCGGCTACCGGAATGATATGTAGGCGTGTACTCCATCCCGGCCTTACTATACTCTCTGAGAGGTAATGATTTAGTAACACCTCCCTTCATTAAGGTACGTTGCTAAGACATGCTATGGCAGGCGACGCCCGTCCTTTACAACAACAGTTTCGTATATAACCTTCCCTCCTCTCAGACTGGTCCTCTTCCAGTTCAATCTCTCGTCCCCCAATGCAATACAACCACTATCCCTCTGCTGCCCACTCCACCCCGTCCACCAACGATTATGCCTCGCCTTACTCTGATCCGGCCCTCCACCATTCAACCTTGTCATACACCGCTGTCAACCCGGCCACCCAGTTGCCCGGAACCATCGGTGCGTCATTCGCATGACCCGTTTCAATTTTTCCTTCATACTCTCTTGACAGGCCCCCAGACTGTACCACCCCAGTACCCTTACTCCTACGCGGCTCAGGGCTCTCCAGACGACCAACGCTCGTACTACACGATTCCTTCACAAGGGGCCGCAGTCGAGCACTACCCCTCCCCCAGCTCTCCGACGAGCTCATACGCGACATCCAGCCCACATATGAGCCCCCCCGCGTCACGTCACCACGCCCACCTCCCATCGCAACAGCAGCAACAGTTCATCCCCACGCCATCCCAAACGTACCAACTCTGCCCTTCCTCTAGTCTTGCTTCCCCAGCACGTTCCCGCTCGACAGTCGAACCCTATTATCACATGTCCCCCAATCCACAGCACGTTATCCACGCGCCGGTCTCGTCAACACATGCCACCGGTGGCACAGGCGGCAGAAGCAGCATCTCACACAGCTCCGGCTCTTCCCACTCCCATCACTCACATGCAAGCACACACACGAGTACGATGGTTGTTGCTGGGGGCGAACGTCACCCATGCGACCTCTGCGATCGCTCATTTACGCGTTTGCATGACCGCCGACGGCACTACGAGACCGTGCACGCCACATCGCCGGTCCTGCACAAGTGCCGATTCTGTCGGAAGGACTTTAGTCGTGCGGATTCACTCAAACGCCACGTTGACAATGGTTGTGATGAGAGGCCTCAATAGAGTTTTTTGTTGCATTTTTTATACGGGCCTAGCTCACGTTTTTGGGTGTTCTCGAGGAATCGGAACCTGGAAACGTGGATTTAGGTCTAGGTTCGGTTCGGAGAGTGTTTTGGAAATGTGGCGTCTGGATTTGAAGTGGATCCCTCCTTTGGATGGTAGAATGATTTTCGTCGTGAGTCATTGTTATTCATCTCAGGTTTCCCCACGTGTGTGCAAGGGGTGGAGTGGGGGGGCTGGGTCGGGGACGATCGCTTGCAGTTTTTCTAGCCCGTCCCTACCCGTGCGTGCGTGCTGGTGATGTTGTTGGTAATGATGACGATGATCTGGTCATTTTCATCCTATGGGCGCGTCTCGGACGTATTTGCATGCACAACCCCGTTTCTTCCATCATTGGATCTACCACGAGTATATTTAGGTCAAAGTATATATATGCGAAACGCTTTCAGCATAATTTGCCTTTTCTTTTCTTTTTCCCATTCTGTAAGTTCATTTATCTTGTTCTTTTGGAGACTTCGTCATGTGTACACGCGCTGCAGTTGCGTTTAGAAAATACAGTACACGTGTTGCAGTGTTGTAAAATAGTTTTTTTTTTTTTTGATCCCAGATGTGCCATGTATTAGCTGCGCACGGCTTTGCCAGATTTCGAAACCTTGTTGCGCCCGTCCCCACGTCCATATGTAAACGTATTACCTGCAGGGTGCTCCCTATGCCGGAAGGATCATAATAATTATTTTACCATCCATAAATCCTATTCGTGCTCTCCCGGCGGTTCAGCCATGAACTGAGCTGACAGTCCACTTTTCAGGGGCTTGCAGGGACTTGTAAATTATGTCCTGTTCCCTTGACATCCGCGTCGCTTTTTCCCCGACCGGCTTTAGGGATACTCTTCGGTACCGGCTCCGAAGTGACCCCTCCGGTTGCTCCTTTCTAGAACTGCGCAGTACTAGTCTGTAGAACGTTCCATGGTTTAAACGCCACCCCTAGTGAACCGAAAGACGGAGCGGTTACGAATAATTGAGAAAAAAAAAAACAGGTCGGTTGCACCCGGATATGCAAAAAAAACTCCGTAAACCCTAACCTTGAATGACGCTACAGTATATCATACCAGTGGATCTTTGGACACGGAAGCAGGACGGGTACAACGATACGGCATGCTCACGTGATCATAGAGACGAGTAGGCGAACAACGAAACAGGGCGAAACACACTTGACCTTGTCACAGGGCCCCCAGTCTCAGCGGACGATATTGTTCCTTGGCATCGGAAAAGAGGCCGACCGGGATTGCGTGCTGCGGAGAAGGAACCGTACAATATACATGGCACAGGTAGGTAGTGCTTCTCCGGATATCGGCGTCCTGAGCTTCCGCATATCTACTTCTTTTTTTTGGAAGGATGAAAAACATCCATCGGTGATAGTTTCGTAGGATCGCGGCAGTCGTGATGATTCAAGTCTACCTCGCCTCGTGGAACACGATGAGGGAAGACGTCCAACAATATGCACGCCAACGCTCTGTAGTATTGCGAACGACGTGGGAGGGAATAAGGAAGGCGCGCGAATTACCTGTTTAGCGAGTGACGCTTGTGTCGGTCACAGCAACCTCGCGTCGTTCCCAAACACGATAAAGGCGACGATGATGCCATCATACCACTGTAAGTATTGTTGGCTGCAGAATAAGAACGGAGGAAAAGTATATGTGCGGCCATAGAACTAGATGGGAAAAAAATGAAGAGGCGCGAGATGGACAGGGTGCTTGACTTGCGCTCTCTGTGTGCTCGGATCACGTTTATTGGTCCAGCCCTTCAACCTTCCGCCTCTGCACCATCAGATCCTCTACAGCATTGCGAACCACAGCTGATTCATTTTTGCTGATTGACGAGCATTCCAGCCACACCCGCCGGTCTGGTCTCGACTTGCTTCTTTGGTCGGAGGTACATTTCTGTGGCTTGACGCTTTCTACCAATCCCGGCACTACGACCCGGTATAACCCAGCCGAAAAAAAACGCATTGACGCGTTGACTAACCGGTATGCCTTCCGCAACGAAACCAATAGGGACCATATGGGAAAGGGGAGGGAGAGAAACACATGCCTCAAGGCTAACAGGTCCGGGTCCTCACCGCAACGACGCCGTTGCGCTTCACACCACGGAACCACGCATCGCCAATTCGTGCCAGACGTGTGATCATGAAACGTGTTGCCCCCCTTATTCACAGATAGCAGCCATACGAGCAAGTTTGGATTTGCTATCCGTCCTGCTCGGTGGAGCAAATAGAATGTCCTCGAAGAGCAACAGGAAAAATATCAAGTTTTTCAGAGAAAAAAAAAGTTTGTGATCGGTAAATCTTAGTCGAGCTGAAACATCACTGAGAGCCTTGATCCCTGCGAGCCCTTGCATTTCCCGTCTGATCCTCAAAAACAGACATTTGCGTCCGCGAATGTGTTTGTGACAGGGTCTGTGACGAGTGACGAGTGACACCTGGGAAGGATGATTTCGCTGCCATTCTGGAAGGGGCAGTGCAGGAGCTAGGCTGGCTGGAACAGTATACGCATGCTTGGAACTGGCGGATCACAAACCGAAACATGTCGGTTATGTTTTCGCGCTTCGCGTTTTTTCTCTTAACTAACGCTAAAGTTGTGCTGCAACGCAACACTCTGCTCGGTATGGTTAGGCATATCTCGGGATAGAATCGGACCGAGATGCGATGAATAACTGAATGATTCGCCCGATTCAGTGGGCAGTCCTATCAAGGGGAGGATAAGAATTAAGATTACGACCAAAACACTGGCACGACAAGGTTAGAGACCATACGGCGTATTGAATTGTTCATCGTCCTCAGAACCCTCCTCGCCTTCACTTTGGGCACTTTCATCCCCTTGGTCAGCAAGGCCCTCAATTTCTATAGCTTTATTGTCATCGCCGGTTTCCTTATCCTCGTTTTGGTCCGATTGCGTTTTTTTCAATTTGGTGATGACTTTATCCGCTCTATTGAATATGCCCCCAGTCGGAGCACCACATGCCAAACACTTTGGGTTCCTTGCGTAGCGCTTAATTGCACAGGACGAACAATAATAGTGGCCACATCGGGTGACTACCGGATCCGTATATGGTTTTCGACAAATGAGGCAAGCAAAGGGGATGTCCTCGTCCGAGTCTGAATCCGACACGTCTTCCACTTGTCTTTTGGGGTTCTCGGCTAATTTATCAAGTTGCCATCCTGCGAGGTCTAAGAACGCCGGGTTTAGCCTCACTCCTCATATGTATGAATATCAATGCGATACTCACATGTGCCACGATCATGTAAAAATTTACATGTATCTCCAAAACCACAGTAGCCGGTCTCTAGTTGTGGGTGTACATATCTCAGCCCCATGATCCGCAACACGGCAGAAACAATACACACGTACCTTTGTAATCCTTGCACACATCGGGCTGATAATCGACGATGGTGACGGTCCGTATCGTGTTCGTACTCCTCTGAGGGCCAATTCGCATCGCCTTGGGCACCTCCTTGTCTTTTTTCAGGTGACTACGATATGCTTTTTGGCCCTTGTACACCCCATCCGGTGCTTCTTCTACCTCGGCTTCTCCGCGATCCTCGCGCTCCTTCCGCCGCCGCTTGGCGAGAACCTCCTCTATTTCATCGCCGGCTATGATATCCAGCGCTGCGTTTATATGGGAGTCCGCAGCGGTCCACCTGACGTCTGGTCCCTCTCGCGTCGGCACATCGTCGGTATCGTTCTCAGTGCGCTGAGCGGCGGTCCGTTTCGTTCCTGCGCTCAACAAGTTTGTAGCCGCTCTGCGCGTGGGGAGGACAACTTCAGACACTGTACGAGTGTCATTGTGCGAGGATGTGGAGATGAAAGTTGACGCAGTAGATGGTCCAGGTGAACCAGAGCGACGCCGGGTTGTCGTTGGTCTCGATTTTCCTTTTTTGAAAAAGGGTACTTTGACATCGTCTGCGGTTGACATTGTGGCGAACGGGACAACAAGCAGGACCGTCGAGTCTCCCTCTGTTATGCAGTGGTTGGCTTAGTCATCCCGTCAGCTTTGTAAACATCCCGGTTTGTAATGGTCCCTAGGGGTAATCTCTACAGCCTCGGCACGGGTGAAGGGGAATTATTAGTGATTAGTGATCCGCGAAAAGTAGACAATGGTCTGTACTCGTGCTCAGGTACGTAGCAACGATGATGATATGCGATAAGTCGGCCGTGAAATAAAATAGAAAATTATATCCTATAAGCAAGCGCTGCTTGATCCCGATCATATCGATATGGCACGGAAGGAAGCAAGGGAGACGTTTCAAACGGGTCGCACGACTTCTTTACCCAAATCGTGATCTGATACAGACACGATGCCGTATACACGTCTGCGTATTCAGGCAAAGTATGTATTTAATGTGGTGAAAGAAAAGGCTTCTGGAAGGAGGGGTGACCGCGCGGCCATCCACATCCTTCCAAAGTGGTCATTCGACGATCGAAAAACACACATCAACCTGCAGTTCGGCCCTTCAGTTTGGCGTATCCGGGCCATGCGCTCTCGAGCCCTTGGTCGTGATCCGATATTAGCTTCCTTTTTCCTGGAAATGATGGAAAGGCATGCACGCCTGCTTCAGATCTGAGAACCGTTTTACCCGTCAGGCGTACAAGCCAAGCGTCTGGACGCAAGGACAAAGTACACAAAAACTACGGTTAAATATAAGATTTGCTTCGAGATTCACCACGGAAAATCGTACTAGCTTGCAGGGGAGATTAACCTTGACAGAGGTTGAAAGAGTAACTCGGAAAGCGGGTATTTTCATAGCTCATACTGCTCCACAGTCGATGCTGTAAATGTCATCTTGATGCAGATAAAATGACATGGGACATCAATTCTCCTGCTCATGGAGCTCTCAATATGTCCGATCATCAGACACCAAAGAAATCTGCCGTTGGTGGGTTAATGGACAGTATATTCCTTATTCGAAGAAGCCACTGTACGTACGCTGTGGAGATAGGAAGGACAGATGAAACATGGTGTTCACTAGGGGATTATGGAAGACGTGTGCATACCATCTTTCCAGACGTAAGGAGCATCAGTGGCCGGAATCACTGCCTAGTGCCAGAAGTATGATCTGAGCCTGTCTCGCCAAATGCGTTTTCTCAAATTGATGGTTTAACCGTGAGCGCTGGCGGGAGTATTTCGCAGAAAGGTCGACTGTATACCCATGTAAAATAATGTGCAGAAACCTCATTTGCACTAGAAAAAAAGGTCCGTACCCATCAGAAATTTCTGACAGAAATTTGCTAGTGAACAGAAGAATCGCAAATTGAGGTTAGAAGATGAGTCTGCATAATATTAGAGAGACACAGCTGTCACACTAAGGCGGAACAATCGTGGAATGAATACGATACTGGTCCACGTATCTTCAAACGAGTAATTTCAGCGTGGTTAACCAAACTTGCAGTATCATTTTTAAGGATTACTAAAACGCACGTGTGCGTCTTGATCGCCGTGGTGTGATTCCATGGACAGGAAATCTGAGTACAACTGGAAGCTTGAAGGAATGAAGCGTAGAAGTTATCAGAAACGGGCGCAGGTGTTTATCAATGGTATCTTCCGTCGTTAAGGTTTATTAGACTGAAACGTTTGCCAGAAGTTGTCTGTTCAGTATTTGGTCGTATTCTAGTAATGTGGACTATTGGTCACGTGATGTATATGGATTTTTTCCTATTCAGTCCTTGAAATCACGACACAGCACTTTCATCAACCGACTCAGCTGCGTGCTCTTATGACTCGCGAAAGGGGACACTACATGCGACCACAGGATGGTGAGGAGTATGAGGAAGAGTTGGAACAAATTCGGTTTGTCCCATTCTCGTTAAATTATGTAGGATCTCATCAACTCCTAGGCGATACGAAGATTTTACAACTATTGGTATGTCCGCGGTGTGCAACTCGTTGTTTTACTTGTTTTTGATTAAATTTATCTCAGACTGGATCCAAGATTCAATAATCGAGCGCAATAGGCGGATTCGTGATTTTCACAAGTCGCGTACTGCTCACCGTGGCCCTAATGGTGAGATCACACCTGCCTGGGTATGGGTGCAATGTTGGAAGTTGGTAACTGCTGTTGAATCATGGTTCGTGATAACATTGGTCGGTTCGTCTCCCTTTCTGTTGCGCTCCGGGCCCTGGTTGAAAGTATTGCATAGGTATATTCATTGGAGTTAACGCTGCGCTTATTTCCATTGTAACCGAATGGCTTTCCGACATCAAAAATGGATATTGCAGTGATGGATGGTGGTTGAATCAGCAGTTTTGCTGTTGGGAAGTTGATAGTGACGATGGCTTTTGTCCTGCGTGGCACCCTTGGAGTTCACTCACTCCAGCACGCTGGCTGGCTTATGTTTCGTTCGCAGTAAGTTGGTCCTCCCAGTCTTCATGGAGAGGCTTATATCTTTTTCAGGCTATCTTCGCGTTTCTGGCTTCTCATCTGGTTCGCACTATGGCACAGTATGCAGCAGGTTCTGGAATACCGGAAATTAAGTGCATCCTTGCAGGCTTCATTATGAAGGGGTTCCTTGGATTCGGAACATTCTTCATCAAGAGTCTCACTCTGGTGCGTTCCTTCATCGTGCATCTTTTGTAGGTGTTGATCAGGTGCAGCCCTTGATTATTGCCTCTGGCTTGTCTGTCGGAAAGGAAGGGCCATCTGTACACGTTGCTTGCTGTATTGGGTCCCTGGTTGCCGGGATGTCCCGGCGCTTCTCTCGAAGCTCAAGTTCGTGCAACTCAGTTTTCTTCCTTATTGGTTGCGTTCACATCTGCTTTAGGTAAGATGAGAGAAGTCATTACGGCTGCATCCGCGGCCGGTGTCGCCGTTGCTTTCGGTTCACCAATTGGAGGCGTGTTATTCTCTATCGAGGTGACTTCTTGACGTCGTTCGCATTCCCGACGGATCCTTACTGAGTGCCCTCGACAGGAAATGAGTCACATATTCAGTATCAAGACTATGTGGCGGAGTTTTGTCTGTGCGTTGGTCGCTACCTTCACGCTTTCCGTCCGTGCATATTCTCACACTTTGTGGTGCATCCTCATGTATCCTCTATAGGTCATGAATCCTTTCCGTACTGGAAAACTCGTTCTTTTCCAGGTGACATATAGTCGTTCCTGGCACTTTTTTGAAATCATTTTCTTTGTGATTCTTGGAATCTTTGGTGTTGGTGACAAATCGCCTTGAGTTATTATTTCGATGTGACCCTGATTTCTGTCCAACAGGGACTCTATGGCGCATTCATGGTCAAGTTTAATATGCAAGTTGCGGCGTTTCGCCGGAAACACCTGGCAAACCACGCGGTAACAGAGGCCGTTGTTCTTGTCATCCTGACCGCTCTTGTCGGATATCCGAACCGATTCCTCCGCATTGACATGACCGAGATGATGTCCATCTTGTTTCGTGAATGCGAGGGCGGAGGCGATTACGACAATCTTTGCCAGTGAGTTTACTTTAACTTTCGGCCTTCCATTAAACTGAACTCTTAGAAAGGCTTTCTGCGCAATGGCATATGGTCAACTCATTGCTTCTAGCAACCGTCATACGAATGGGGTTAGTTGTCATTTCATACGGCTCTAAAGTTCCAGCCGGCATCTTTGTGCCATCTATGGCCATCGGAGCTACATTTGGCCGTATGGTTGGTATCATCGTAAAGTCTATATACAGGTAAGACGATTTCGATTTCTTCGTCTTTACTTCGTGACTGGTTTCTTATGACTCCAATAGAGCATATCCGCAGTCCGGGATATTTGCCGTTTGCGACCCAGATATTCCATGTATAACTCCAGGCACATATGCCTTTCTTGGAGCTGCGGCCGCCTTGAGTGGTGTTATGCGAATAACTGTCACGGTCGTTGTCGTGATGTTCGAACTTACCGGCGCGTTGACCTATATCTTGCCAACGATGGTTAGTCGAGGAAACTTGCTAACATAGTTTTGGCATTCATCGGTATTTATAGATGGTAATTCTAGTAACCAAAGCTGTCGGCGACTTTATTGGAACGCGCGGGATAGCCGACGAGACCATTCGGTTTAATGGATATCCCATTCTAGATCAACACGATCATTCCTCAAACGTGGCGGGTAGGTTATCTAAACATGTTGCCGTGCGGACCCTTGACCTTTTTGATATGGTTCAGTCTCCGAGGTGATGAAGAAAGACTTGACAGTCCTTTATGCTTCGGGAATGAGTGTCGACGTTGTTGGTGAGGCGTTCGAATAGGATGATTACTACATTCATTCACGTGTCTGCCCTTTTGCCAGAGGACCTACTCGCTTCAACTGATGTGAAAGGTTTTCCAATTGTGGCTTCAAAGTCATCTAAAACTCTTTCCGGTTATATTGGTAGGACTGAATTACGCTATGTGCTAGGTAACTTCGTTATTCTTTCTACATTTCTTATGAACGATCTCGGGAATAACCACCGCATTGTATTCCAGATAAAGCCCAGCACATGGGTGACGTGCTACCAGAAACGCCATGCTCATTCTGTAGACAAGCCTCTGATCAAGAGGATCTTGTATTGTCAGGGATGACATCAGGATCGGCTCTTGGAGCCGAAGAAGATGTTGCAGTCGAATTACTGGAGACTACGGCATCAAATGATGTCCTTAAGTTGTGGCCTTGGGTGAACCAGGTACGGATCACTGTTGACGTTTGGGTTCCACCTGGTTCACGAGGAACACTTTCTTAGACACCTCTCACTGTGTCTCCACGATTACCCCTCGAAATTGTCATGCAGCTTTTCAAGCGCATGGGGTGAGCCTATCTTTAGATTGCGCTCCTCTTCGCTCAATGGCTTGGTTCCAGCCCACGTGTCATTATTGTAGAGGAGCAAGGCACTCTAAAGGGTTTGGTAACTGTGAAGGACGTGCTGAGGTTTAACCTGACTGAAATGCCTGAGAGCGATCAGCAACACTGGGACAATGGCGACTTCGAAGCTGCGTTGGAGATGACGTGGAGCTGGGCTGTAGCCGTGGTGGACGACTTGGTCACTTGGTGTAGAAATATAGTTCGGCGCTAACCAAAAAACCGCTCATACTGGCCAACACTTCCATCAGTGTGTCCTGACATCTGTATGCAAGATCGTGTCGTGGAGCGTTTGGTTTGCACATGTTGACCTGAGACTGAGCGAGGATCACCTAGAAACTACGATTAGTGTCTGTGTTTTAGCATTCAAGCTATGGTTCAGTTAGCCATGATTGCAGTCTAGACTGATAGCCTAACTACGATAAACTGGGGTCCAACATCAACACCCTACTGACTAGTTATCATGATCGCTCACTAGTGGCTGCTCTCCAACTCCACAGCTGCCCCACCATGCTGCGTCTGTCAAGTGCAATCAACAGTGTTACTCAGGGTCACGGGGAGATATCCCCGTTGCGGTCCGTATGACCGGGCATACATCCGAAATTACGCCTCCGTCTCGAAAGTTTGTTTGACTTAGTTTGGTTACTCTAACTGGGAGTATTTGGCCTATGTTTGGTTCTCTTTTCCTCATCCGGCGTGGCAATTTCAACTTAGCATAGGGTATATATGCAAATAGATGTGAATATGATACATGTAACCTCCATCAAAGATACCACCTACCAAGGGTTTTGATATTGGAATATGATGAAATGCAGTTTTCGATCAGAAGTGGTCTGTCTGATCAGTTCTGGCCCATGTGATAGGTGTGACCATGCCCAATATCATTTGAATGGTGATATCATTACATTTCACTGCAATCCAACACATATCTGAGAATATAACCTCTGTTTGCAGGTTATGTGCACATAAGCTGTACAGTCATTCACTGCCACTTGTGCCAACAAATTTACAATGACTCATGCTCGACAACATGAGCAGTTTTTTTAGATTGGACTGCATAGATACCTTTTCTAGTGCATAAACTACCTCTATAAAATTTACTTAGTAGATCTGTGATGTCATGTAGTCAGAGGCACTGAATTTGTGTTTGTGCTGTTATCAAGCATCCACCACCAGTTGTGCCAGTCCCAAAATAGTATATTAGAACATTACAAAATCTAAGCATCGCTAGTACATGCCACGATTCAGCCTTGCATCAGCCATGCTCACTCCCACTCTCACCACCAGTGCTGCCAGAAGTCTCATCCCCATCAGTCTTCCTTGCTCCCATTGGCTTCAGCTTCTGCAGCAAGAATAGGCTTTGGTATTGGTGGCTCAATGACCTTCCCAAGTGTTGGTTGGTTCCAACAAGTGTGCTGCCCCTTAGTCTTTGCCAAGTCTCTCTCTACTTCCCATGCTACCAGCTCCTCCTTATATGTTTGTCATTGTGCTTTGTTCCTCTCCACTCATGCTACTTCTGCCTCTCTCCATGTTGCAAGAACTTTGGCTCTCTCATCTCTCCACTTTTGATGCACATCTTGTGTGTGTTCTTCTTCAACTGTTTGCTTCTTGTGCTCCACTACTTGGCCATAAAAGTCATCACCAGTCAAATACCTAGGTAAGCCATCCCCCATTAACTTTACCCTTCTCTTTTTCCCATTTTGTTCTTTTTCTTCCTGAGCCACTAATTGTCTGGAGAGTCTGTCACAATACATGGACTAGAGTATGATAGATGATTGCATCCTAAGGATTTCTGACTTTTGATACTTGTCCCACTCCAGTAACTGATGCAGTGCACTTTGGTAGGCTGCCTTCAAATCGCTTTCTGGATACCTGTCTAGTAGGGCATGCTTTCATTTATGGACAGGTGTTATTGAGGATGGAGAAAATGTTGGAAGATGATCATTTGAGGTAAGTGGTGTCTCTTTGACAAGAAATGCAGCTGATGTTGATGTGAGTGCTTCATAGGTTTCTTTAGCAGTCAATCGAAGATGATTTGGTGTCATGGGTAAGTCAGATCCCATGGTATGGTTGATAATCGAGTCATTAGATGTGTTACAGTTGAAAAGGCCAGGTGTTCCACTAGTAGATCCAGACTCAGATCTCATGTGCTCAGCTTGATATTGATGGATTGCTGCAAAAACTGTGCAAATAGGACTAGGTTGTGGAAGGGGTAAGCAACCTTCAATTAATGTTTCAAGGCTTGGGGCCATCGGTCCTCTGTCATGACATTTGAATTAAAAGGCCATATGCCTGTTACATGAAATGTGGATTGGATGGTATTGGGTATAAGTGCTCATTTGTGGGTGTGAAGGTATACTGAAATAAAGTTTGTTTTATTGATCTTTAGTCTTGTTTCATCTTCAAACTTAACATGTTCTTGTGTCCAGTACCACTTTAGAGGACCAAACACAACAACATCAAGTCCTTGGTAGATGTGCATCACATGGGCTGGATAACACAGTATATGGATGTTGTGATCTCTGGCATAATCTAGGAAGTCCTTTGTATAGTGTGAATTGTGTCCATCAATGAAAAGTAGCTGAGGGTGACCATTTGCTTTCATGCAGGTTTTCTGCTTGAAGTCTTCAATCCAAAGGTGTCTGATGACTTTATCAGTCCAGCCTTTTTCTGAATGAGCAACACTACAAATTGTAAGTTTCATTGTCAAGGCTTAATGAGCTAGGACTCACAATGCCTTCAGAGTATGTATTACCTTGATGCCATGATGTTGAGAAGCTCTTTCCTTTGTAGATCATGGCAGGTGGAATCTCTTCTCTGTTGGCACAAATGGTCACCATGATGGTAATGTTTTCATGGTTTCCATCACACTGCTGATGCTGTATTTTCTTTTTAGTGGCACCAATAACTCATTGTTTCTGACCACCACCAGGTTGGAATCCCATCTCATCGGCAGCCCATGTGCAATCTTCTTCAATTCCATGTGTTTGAATGATGCTTCCAAGTAAGTTGAACCATGCTTTGTTTGTATGCTCATTAACTACATGTCCTTGGGTGAAGTCAAGAAAAGAGCTCCAGTATTGCTGTAGGCAAGTATGGTGATGCTTGATAAACTGGTCAGTCCAATTCTTGCCAACTCCAGATGCAGGGAACTTATTTCCCAGTTGTGTGCACAAAATACTGTCAACATGGAGCTTCGGTGTACCATGACAGAGGGGAAAGCCATGTGCAGCATAGTTGCAGCAAAATACAACCATCTTCTCCTCTTCTTCTTGTGTAAGCCATGCATTTTCCTCCATGTTGAATTGACAACAGCTTTGTCCCCCATCCAACCTTCTTCATATAGTATCCTGGCTGACCTTCACTCCTGAATACATAACCTTGCTTCTTCCACCACTTCACCTCAACCTCTTGACAAACTTCCTGGTAACTTTTCCTTTGTGAGTCCAGTTTCTGTTCCTCTTCTTGGATAATTCTGATTGCATTGGCAAGTGCTTCTTCCTGCCTTGCAGATAGGACCTGCTTCTTCATAGCATTTGAGTAAGCACGTCCAACCATGCTGGAGTTGTAGAGGCAGAAATAGAGTGTCACTTCAAAGTTTTCGTGCAGTGCTAGAATCCAGATCATAATACTATTGTATTTGGTATATCTTTGTATCTAAGCATGATAAGATATTGATTATGTGTGCAAACAAGAGGCTTCACTGGCACGACACTGGCAAGCTGTCACTGTACTTTCAATGTAGATATAGGCCTGAATGACATTACAAATGGTTATGCACAACTGCCACATAGCTTTTTCAAGCATTAAAAAATCAATTGGACCTGGTAGGCATCAGTACATCACAAAACTGTCTTATTTTGCCAATAACATGGAGATCCCTCATGACCAAACAGTCATTGTGCACTCACACACTCAGAATTATATGTTTACATATACAGCTACATACAGTGGCTCAAAAAACTGTCCCAATGTTTGGTCATTTTGCACTAAATACACCAAAATGCAATAACACCTAAACCTTGTCCTAAACCTTGGCTGTATGAATGGAAGAGCTTACTCTCAGCTACAG